>WSYH01007870.1:0-25182 GCA_036426205.1 Ascaphus truei | reverse complement strand
GGTCACACCGGCGAGGAGGGTCCTACCATTGAGCGCAATGGCGGAGAAAGCTTTGATCCGGCTAAGTCAGAATGAGCAGAAACCTGGAACCCACAACTTCGGTTCTGTTCGACCTAGAGGGCTCAGATTCGGTCACCATGTAGTCCTAGTTGCAGCAGGATTGCATGGCAAATTGCGACCCTCTCGTCGCAACAGAACGGAGTCAGGGTGATGTTAAAGTTCAGGTTTCTGCCATTGAGTTGCATGGCAGAAAAAAAGCCACTTTGGTAATGTGCTTTTAAACCGTCTTTTTGTACCTCCGGTTCCGGGGGTCTTGCAAGGCTGATATTTTGCCACTATGGCAAGGGTCCTCCCGCATGAGGACCAGGTAAATTTCAACCCGCTCAGACCCACAGAATGGGTTATTTTACATTATATTCGCGCAATTGGCTTGGGAACTACTTAGGGCCGCGGTCAAGTTCACGGGCAATTGGCGTGGGAACTTCTGTTCTAGGGCACCTAGGAACAAAATTCTTTTTGCCCATTGATGTTAGGCATTGTATACCACTGTACAGTATACTGTGGAAGACAAATAATTACATGATACTGAACTTTTAGAATAAAT
This sequence comes from Ascaphus truei, assembly GCA_036426205.1. NCBI lineage: Eukaryota > Metazoa > Chordata > Amphibia > Anura > Ascaphidae > Ascaphus > Ascaphus truei. The sequence goes on along the minus strand of WSYH01007870.1, from coordinate 24,578 downwards.
GCATAGTTTTATTTATTCGGGTTTATTACAAAGTATACTGTACGGCCGGAAAACATCAGCATACAGTACAATATTACCCATCGAAATCCCCCCATTAGCCGTTTTCTTTTCTGAGAAAAAACAAAAAGAAAAGTTTTAATGTACAGTACAGTACAGTAATGGTCAGCCCCCTAAAGAAGTACCCAGCCAGCCCCACCAAAATAATACGGCAACAAGACAGTACTCACCATTGAATTTCCAATTCAGCTTGCGCCGGCGCCGGTCCACTGCCAGTCCAGCTTTCTTCATCATCCACGTCGATAGTTGGCAGCGGGACTAGTCCACCTGTAGTCAGCAGGTGAGGCTGGAAATCGCTTAGGTACATGCAAGCTCAGCCTGAGGCTCAGGGTTGTCACTGACAGTGGGACCATCATTGGAAGCCGGTGCTTGTGCTGGTGCATTGCTTGGCAGCGACTGTCGCTTCTTAGTTGGTTTTAACACGACCCTTTGCCTTTTGCCGCCTCCATGATCATAGATACGGGAAAAATCCGGTGACACACACCAATACCCTCCAACGAATTGGGGCTCAATACGGTGAAAACAGGGGTCACTACATAACCTTTTCCTTATTGCACGCTTCCACATATGAGGAGTTGGCGAAAATTTGTAAAAATCATAGTTTTCGATATAATACTGATAAATTTGAGCAACTGTTGCCATCTTATCATCTGTTGCATTAATAGCGGCCTATATCAAATACGCGTAACTTCTGTCAGGTTTTTTGAAAGCAGGCTGCACTTGAACACTCATGGCAGGTGGGTCTCTGGAGAATAGTGTAAGACAAACTGAAACTGGTCTTTGTCTTTCTTTAATATGAAAAGCCTAAATTGATACATTTTTGCAACCTCTTCCTTCAGTCTCAAATCCAAGGCCAAGTTACAATAGCACACTGTGGTACGGTATCTTTTTTAAACGAAACACCTGCAAGCCGACACATTACTGATTCGGCGCATTACAATTCATGAATTTATGCCATCTGGCGGACACGCGAAGCATTGCAGCCTATTAAAATCCGAACCATTATCAATAAACACATCAACCGCGTGTCAGCCGGGCATGACCCTGGCTGGGAGCCCGGCATGCTCCGGGTGAACAGCGTGGCATTCCAGGAACATGCCAGATACAAGCCGGTGATTACTTCGAATTAAAGCTGCCGGAGCAGTATCCCATTGAGTAATTACTCATTAATTTGTTAACACAGCGAGTGCTAGTTATAGGAAGTTTTTTCATGTTCTTTTGGGACCCACCTTGTTAATAAGTGTTAGCTTTTCCTATAGCACCCTGTTACTATATTGTTAATGATATCAGTACTAGGCTGAGTGGTAGAGTCCCCCCTTTTTGGTTATTCCTTATCCAAATAAACCTCATTTTATTTAATTGCCTTTGTTTTGCCCTGTGATTGATCCTTAAATATAAATGGTGTTAAAAGAGCTGGTCTACCGTGACACTCCCACAGTCCCTTTCAGCAGTCCCCTCATCATCAACCACCCCCATCATCATATCTACTTCAGTCCCTTTCAGCAGTACCCCTCATCATCACCAACCACCCCCATCCCCATATCTCCTTAGTCTCCCTCATCATCATCAACCACCCCCATCATCATATCTCCCTCAGTCCCTTCAGCAGTCCCCCTCCCAGGGCCGCCAACAGGGGGAGACAAAGGATACTGGCATCCTGGGCCGGCCACGTGAGTCAGGGGGGCCCGGGCCCCCTGCTCGGCCGGGTGCCAGTTAATTACATTAAAAAAAATTAAATGGCGGCGATTCTCGTGGTCCCCGCGCATGCGCAGGGCAAGCAGGGTGTCCTGCCTGCTGCCTGTGGGCCCGCTTCCCATGTGGGACGGAGGGGGAAGCGCCAAGACAGGCCCCGCACACGGAACCCAGCCCACCCCCGCTCCCCACGTGGAACGGAGGGGGAAGCACCAAGACAGGCCCCGCGTGTGCAACCCAGCCTCCCCACTGCCCACGTGGAACGGAGATGGAATTGCCGCGCACGCGCACAACCCCTGCGGACGCAACCCAGCCCCCCCCCCCCCGCTCTCAACTTGATACGGAGGGGGAAGCGCCAATTTAGCTTCCCCCTCACGCGCCTCCTGCCCTAGTCCGCCTCGTCCCCCGCCCCAGCCGCCCACCTCGTGCCCCCCTACCCCGAGCCCCCCTCCCGCCCCTGGCATCTGCCGGTGATATCGGGAGCAATAGGAAGAAGTGTCTGGCGGCAAGGAAGCAGCACCCACAGGTCAAGGTAAGTCACCCACCCAGTCACTCAACCCAAAACTGTCACCCACCCACTGTCACCCACCCAGTCACTGTCATCCACCCACCCAGTCACTGTCACCCACTCAGTCACTCACCCAGTCACTCACCCACCCAGTCCCTCACTCACCCACCCAGTCACTCACCCACCCAGTCACCCACCCAGTCCACTCACTCACCCAGTCCAGTCACTCACCCAGCAGTCACTCATCCCACCAGTCACTCATCACCCACCACTCACCCCCACCTCACTCACCCCACCCCATCAACTCAACATCACCCACCCAGTCACTCACTCACCCACACAGTCACTCACTCCACACGCCAGTCACTCACCACACCCACCCCCCAGTCACTGGCAACCACCCAGCACTGTCACCCCCCCGTCCTTCACACACCATTCACTGTCACCCACCCAGCCCTGTCACCCACCAGTCACTGTTACCCTCCCAGTCACTCCTACCCACCGTCCATTCACTGTCGCCCCACCCACCGTCATTCACTCTGTCTCCCACCACCATCATTCACCGTACACGTCTCCCACCCACCGTCATTCTCCCACCTGTCTCCACCACACCGTCATCACTGTCTCCCCCCCAAAAACCGTCATTGTCTTTCTCCCACCCCCGTCATTCACTGTCTCCCACCCACCGTCATTAATGCACGTCTCCACCCACCGTCATTCACTGGCTCCAAACCCACCACCATCATTCACTGTCTCCCACCCACCGTCATTCACTGTCTCACACCCACCGTCATTCACTGTCTCCCACCCAGCCACCATCATTCACTGTCTCCCACCCACCACCATTCACTGTCTCCCACCCCGCCACCATCATTCACCCACCCAGCCACTGTCATTCACCCACCCAGCCACTGTCATTCACCCACCCAGCCACCGTCATTCACCCACCCAGCCACTGTTATTCACCCACCCACTCACCCAGGCAGACAGGCACATGTCTTTTGTTGAAAATATAAAAATAAACAGGTTGCATTGTAATGTTTTTTTCTGTATCATAATAGGAAAACAGTTAAGTAAAAGTTGCGCGCTAAAAGATATTTTTCCGTGTTAGGTGTGCTATGGGTTTGGGGGGAGGGGTGCGCTATGGGTTGGGGGGGGGGGCTGCTCCTTCCATTTGTCCCGGGCCCCATGATTTCTGTTGGCGGCCCTGCCCCTCCTTATCATCAACCACCCCCCATCATCATATATCCCTCAGACCCTTTCAGCAGTCCCCCTCATCATTAATCAGCCCCATCATCATATCTCTTTGTGGTTATGGTAGCCCTGTGTATGTATCCCTGTTCAAACTGATAGATAAAGTAATATAAAGTATGTTATAATTCCTTACAGTTTTGTTGTGTCGCATTACTCCTGCTTCCCACTATGTGTACCACCCACTATAAGAGTTAAACTCCAAGTTACAGGACTCTGTTCCCCACCTCAGTGACAGGTTCTATAGTCTGAGGTAAAGTAAAGAGGGGTTATACATATATATTGCCTTCTGTTATTGTACAGCTAGGGGACAGTCTAGTTTTTAAATTAGCTGCTTTGGTAAAAATAATTTTCAGAAGGATAGTGGCCTGGTTTGTGTCCCTTTTCAATATTGGCCAATGTTTCTGAAATATTTTTCGTATTGTAAGGGCTATTTGGTTATATTGTGTAATGAAAGGTATGATGTAGTCCAATATATATATATATATATTTATGATTTATCAGAAGTGTGGTTCTATCCATCTGTTGGACCTGTGAAATACTGTAGTTTGATCTAATTTATCAGCAGGATATTTTCTGTCTATGAATTTGGATTTAAGTTCTGATGCTTGTGTGGTGAATGTGTCATTAGTGGTGCTTTTGCGTTTGAGTCGAATAAATTGGCCTTTGGGAATATTTTTAATCCATGATGGATTATGATGACTATTAGCTAGTAAGTAATTGTTGGCTTGTACTTCCTTGTAGTAACTCTTAGTGTGCAGTTTGTTGTCAACTACAGTATATATAATTCTAGATCCAAAAATTCCATAACCTGTCTGTAAATTTTACATGTGAATTTTAAATTACAGTTATTGTGATTTAAACATAAAATAAATAGGTCTAGTTTTTGTATCTTATTGCCATAGGCTACTAATGTTCTGTCTTGATTGGTCAAGTGTGATACTTAAGGTTGGGTATTGACACTTGAACATCGACCCTGATGAAGCACATGAGGTGTGAAATGCGTTGATGTACTGTATCATGCTGATGGCCACAAGGTATGCCAGCCCTGATAGAGACTTTTACACTAAATTCTGGTGGAGATCTATCCAGAATTCCATGTAGATGAGATTACTGTGAACGCTATTGCACTGCTGTCTCTCGGGCGTCATTTCTTGGCCTCAATAATATATATATATATATATATATATATATATATAGTGGCACTGTGTGCTCATTTGCATGTCATTTCCCAGAATCCCTTGCTGCAGTGTAAGTGCTGTGTGCGGGGTGATAATGGTGAAAGGCGGGGTTGCAGACCTGCCTAACACATGCAAATGAGCATACAGTTATATTTCCATTTGCTATATGCTTTGCTGTGGAGGGTTTTTGTCACTTTTTTTACTCACCATAACTTAACTAAGTACATATATACATACATACATACATACATACATACATATATATTGGCAAACCTATTAAAAGTATCTCCCTATAAATATCATGATGGGTAGCTTGGAGGGTACCCCTGAAGAAGTCACTTCCTGTGATGAAACACGTAGGGCGTGACTAGCTTGAGACCGCCATTTGCCCACGAGCACAGAGGCTTGCTGCTGCCAGAGACTCCTCCGTTGGTGTGTATCAGACGGCTCAGATACAGCACTACCATAGAGGACCTGGAGGACCTTTGCCGTCCAGAGGGTCCCTTCCCAGCCGAAGACTGCATGTGAGCTTCCGTTTCTGGTTCACCGGCTCACCGGCTACACGAGGGAAATCACGTGACGACGCCAGGACTTGGAGTTACACAGAGGGGAGCGAGTCAACGGCAAATGAGAGCCAATCTCATACACGCTATTTTACTGCTTATACCTTGTGAGTGGGCATCTGTCAGATTTTATGTTCCTTTAATACAATTTTTATGACGTTAATTGATCACTAGGTGTGCGTCGTTTTTCTTTTCTGTTTATATTATAGCATATATTATATTATATATATATATATATACTATAGAAAATATATTATATAAATACATACAGACCATAATATCCCGTTCCAACCACCCACATCACAAGGGACCAACACTCTCTCCGGTTTCCCAACAGATAGTCGTGGGTCCGGTTTAGTAGACTATTGCCAGTCTCTCAGCAAAACATTTCGCAATCCCGGAGCCTTTTGCGCATGGCCCAAACACAGTATCAGGAACAACATATACGAGTTAATATATTACAAAAAAGGCCGCTCTTACCGTTGATACTGTGGTGGAGCATTGAACACATAGGTGGCAGTGGGTAGTTAACTGTGATTGGTGATTTTGAATGACACTGGGGGTTTTGGGGGTATATATAGTATTGCTGCAATGCAACTTTCAGATTTGCAATCCATTGAGAAATGGTGCCACTGGGGGACCGAAACCGTGGGTTTTTGTTTGTGCTTCTATAAAAAAGTGATAGTCAAATTAGGGTTTATGATACTTACCTGCGTGCCTTGTTGGGCCTTGATGTCATGTTTAGCAACCCGGTATCGTATGGTCTGTTATTGCTGGCTTATGGTATGACGCACACAAAACCGTATTTACTGCAAATGGGTGTGCCGGGTGTGTGCATTGGATCTATATATATATACTAAATTTTAAAGCTTCCAGCGACTGAGCTCCAGATTAGAACCAATGCTACACCACACCCTAACCCCTCAATAGTTTTTAAATACCTGGGCATATGGTTTGACTACACTTACATAGGGATGCACATGCTACCCTGGACCAACCAAGACCTAGCCAAACTAGGGGTTACTTTACAGAACAAATCCCCGCCTAGTCTCCTGGTCAGAAGCGTGTTGCACAGAGAGCTAATGCCAATTATTGACTAGGAGGACATAGTTATGGCTCGGACCTCAAACCCACCTAGCAAACTTGACACCCTCTACAATTCAATTTGTGATTTTGTTCTCCAATGCACTACAGAGGCGGCCACAATTTAATTTAGACCCAAAAAAAAAAAAAGATAAAAACGCCAAAAGACCGAACATCATGCCTAGCCAGCCACTGGGGATGCCCCGGCATGCTAGCGTAAGAAAGAGCCCGCAGGTGATTCAAGGAGCAGGAAGAGAAGACCGTGAAATGGGAACAAAAAAACACACAAAAGAGGCACAGGAGGAAGGAGAAAGTCAAAGAATTGAACAATACATACTTTTTGAATTGTTCGCCCAGTCGAACCGGTATCCAAACTATTTATTTGTTCGGCAATATCCAACGTCCTTCTCTTTTCTTAATCTGCTCCTTCTCGACCTACATCCTTCCTGTTTCACAGTTTGGCTCGACATAGTGTAGCGTCTCTTTACGGGGCACCAATACCTTCCCCCGGAACCACCCTCTTCGTATCTTTACGATTACTAATCGTGCTCAACATTCTTCTCGAGTTATTTTCTTATCCACCTTATCATCCCAGCGTTATTCCCTCTCATGCTCCTTTCCTTGTGCTCCGACCGATACCCCTCTTTTTTACCAAGTTGCTTTTTTTCTTAGTATTTCTTTTGTCTATCCGATTGTCTACATGAAATTACAACCCTTTAAATGTTCGCCCTCATCTAGTTATCTTCTCCCCGTACCCGCACTGCCCTTGTCTCCTTTACTGGCTCTTTGCCTTGACTTCTTTGCCCTTGTTTATATGGTTGCTCCCTTCCACCTCCGTTGTCCCTTCTCTTCGGTTGTTCACTCCCCATAGATCTCAATAACCGCCCCCCTCCTACTTCCTCCCGTCTCCGCTGATCCTCCTCATATTGTATCTTTTCCTCTCCACCCCTCCCTTTTTCCAGCTCGCCCTTTTCTTTACCATTTCTATCCCGGATCCAGAATTCCATTTCTTTACTACTTTTCCATGCTTTCGCTTGTTTGCACGTGGGTGCGTACAGGGCGCACCGAGGGAGTCCCTGGCTGTCCCACGAAGTGTGGGACGGCGGCCGGGGGTTCCGGGGGCCCCGGCGGACCAGGCAGGGGAGGGAGAAGATAAGCCCCGATCGGAGGGCGCTCCTCCGTGTCTTCGGCGTGCGCCGGACCCTCCGGCGCGCGCCAGGTTATGCTGCGGCGAGAAAGGGCAAATGCTCGAATCAACTCGGCCGCAGCAGTACAACACACATCACGCGAAATGCTCCAAAGAACTAGATTGGTAATCACTCGAGTCTAGGCGCAAAGTTCACCTTTCCTGTCTTGCTTTAAAATTTCTTATGTGGAAGATAGCCAGCTATCATGAACAAGCTAACCTCACCCTACCACAGCAGCACCTCATCATCTGAGATCCGACTACCAAAAGACTGTTAATGGTTCCCAAGGCTCAACAAAGTATCCGGCCGTCTCCTTCTCTTACTGTGCCACCCAAAACTGGAACAACCTACCAGAGACTCTCACATCCACCACACAGCTTAAGTTCTTTCAAAATCTAAGGCTGTTCACATTTTTTTAATTTGGTTGTAACTGTTTCATAAGCCCTAAATATATTTTCTTTAACTGGCATGAATGTCTTGTATAATGTTATGTCATTATGTAAATGTATTGTAACCATGTTATTATTTGTCTAACCCTGTGCCCAGGACATACTTGAAAAAGAGAGGTAACTCTCAATGTATACTGTACATGGTAAAATATTTTATAAATAAATATATATATATAGACATGCAAAGCGCATACAGGATATTTGCTATATATATATATATAATAGCAATATTCCTGTATGCTTATTTGCATGTCTTAGGTAGGTTGCAGAACTGAGTAAGACATGAAAATGAGCATACAGGAAATATTTGTATATTACTTTTGCGTGGAGGGTTTTTGTCAACTTTTTTTACATCACCATAACTTAACTAAGTATATATATATATATATAATTAAGGACTGCGCCTGGGTGTAGCATGACAGCAAAAAAAAAATAAAGAAAATACAAAAATACAGATAAAAATAATGTTAATATAAAAACAATAAATTATTGACTGTAAAATCAATGAGAAGGGTGGTAGGGTCACAGAGGTGGCCTTAAAGACTCATTGCACTCGCTTGACCATTGACTTAGGCTAGGAAAAATTCAATCCTTGGAGTTAACTCATAGCCCTACATGTACAGTATAAAATACACATTTATTAAACATATATACAAGGACCTAATGTCTAAAATGCCACTATGTGGCTCCAGGGAACACAGAGAGAGCAAGGGGTAGGGGAAATTTGCTGTTAGAGTTTATTCAGTATTGGGAGACTGCTACTGAGTATACTGTCGATTGGTTTGCTAACTTTCCTAGGGGGAATTCCCATCATAATCTTGTTAGTAACATTGAGGTGTATAGCCTGTGTGTAGGTTGGGATCCCAGCATGGGAAAGTTACTAGGTAGTTGTGGTTTATAACCGTGTAAGATGGGCTATGTAGTTCAGGGTAAAGTCCCTATGTGTCATATAATGTAGTATAGACAGAATGTTTAGGGACCCCTAATACTGTCCCTCTACCTTCCTTCAGTAAGGTGAACGGAGCTCCTAATGGAGGGCCCCGCTATAACAAAACCTGTTAGCAGTCTGGGCGTCACACGTGTAGCGTGGCGCCGCTAATATTAAGAAGCAAGACAGTATGTTATGCCGCTTTAAATGCGTCGTCGGTGCTGTCTAAATGATTCACCAATGTATATATAGAGAGAGCGGCTCCCTTCAGCTGTTCATACGACCTGTCAGTCTCGCAAAACTTCAGCTTCCCGCTTTCACTTCCGGTGACGTCATCGGAGTCGCGGAGAACACACAGCGGGAGGAAGCGAGAGTTTTGCGAGACGGTGACAGAGGTCTTGATGAACAGTGAAGGGAGCGCGCTCTCTATATATACACTGGTGCATGCATTTAGACAGCACTGAAAACAGCATTTAAAGCGGCATAACTGACTGTCTTGCTTCATTAATAATAGCGGCGCCACGCTACACGTAGTGACGCCCAGACTGCTAACAGTTTTGTATAGCGGGGCGCCTCCATTAGGAGCACCTTGCACCTTACTGAAGGAAGGTAGAGGGACATTATATAGGGGTCCCTAAACTATCCTGTCTATATACTACATTATATGACACATAGGGACTTTACCCTGAACTATATAGCCCAATCCTACACGGTTATAAACCACAACTACCTAATAACCTTCCCATGCTGGGATCCCAACCTATCACACAGGCTATACACCTCAATGTTACTAACAGAGGATTATGATGGGAATTCCCCCTAGGAAAGTACTAGCAAAACCAATACGACAGTATACTCAGTAGCAGTCTCCCAATAACTGAATAAACTCTAACAGCAAATTTTCCCCTACCCCTGTGCTCTCTCTGTGTTCCCTGGAGCCACATAGTGGCATTTTAGACATTAGGTCTCTTGTATATATGTTTAATAAATGTGATTTTATAACTGTACATGTAGGGCTATGGAGTTAACTCCAAGGATTGAATTTTTCCTAGCCTAAGTCAACTGGTCAAGCGAGTGCAAATAGGAGTCTTTAAGGCCACCTCTGTGACCTACCACCCTTCTCAGCTTAATTACCTATCCCGTATGCACCCTATCCTTATTTACCAGTCAATTTTATTCCAAATTCATGGTGAGCGGTAGCCAATCCCTACCTTGTAAAATCAATGATACTATATAAAAAATGCATAAATAATTGCACAAAGGTGTGCTGTGGACCCACTCAATACCATACTATATATTAAGTCCTTTGAAGTCCAAAAATGTCCAATACAAGGGAAACAAAAGGCACTATCAGGATAAGGGCAGCTTCTTTAAAGGGCACAACGACCTCCCTCTCCACCTGCATAGAAAATAGAAGAAAAAAGCGCCCAATCCTAGTGCATGACTGTATAAAAAGGTATTTAATTCCCAAAAAGGCTCATAAAATGAACTCACAAACATAAGAAGTAAAAAAGCAAGTTATGAGATAATACTCATGCTCCAAAGGATCAGGAAACGCCGCAGCTCTGCTACACGGAGCTTAGCACTAACGTTAGTGTGAAGAAACGCGTTGGGAATGTTAGTGTGAGCTACTGACAGTCTGTAAATATACTCGTTCATACCTTGGCTGCTGCTGGGACATTAGAAACGCTGCTGCGCTTTGGCGAATTCAGCCCAATCTCTTCTACGGGGTCACGTTGCCATTTCCTCCCGTCCGGAGTTGCTGTGGTGAGCGGTGAACATCCGGGTCACATCGGGAGAGGTTGTGTTACCTTCTGAGACTCCTGCTGTATGGTGGCTCAGACACACTGGGACTTCACTAAGGAAAAGTTTGGCGTGTGAGCAGAGCAGTGTCTTCCGGCAGTTGGCGAATGAGTATACTCATTACATGCTTATTATTCACATATGTTTGTGAGTTTAAATTTGTTGGACTTAGTACTGGTTATTAAATGTATATTTTCATATTACACTAGGATCAGGAGCTTTCTTTTTTATCGTTATATATATATATATATATATATATATATATATATATATATATATATACTAATCCCTTGTGTGGTCTTGGTATCAAATTGGTTTAGAAGGATTCATCTGGTGCAGTTTTTAGCCTCATTTTACAGGAAGGAGATTTTTGCTTAATACCCCAATGTATTGATTTAGTCTTTGCTATGTCTTATGTACATCCATGATCAGGAAGGAAGCCAAAAGTGACATGTAATTTGCTCATTTGCATGCCTATTTTCAGAAGTTTGGTATCTACAGTGTAAGCATTTTAACTTAATTAGTTTAAACCTTCAGTAATACTGTTGGATTGTACTTTAACTCATAAACCTTTTTGAGCCATTACTTTCTTTCCCTCATAATCTGACATTAAAAAAGTTATGGTGGGTAAAAAAAAAAGTGACTAAAACCTCCACCGTACAATTTACAGTAAATAAAAATACCATTTGCATGTCTCAGACAGGTCTGCAACCCTGTTTTTCCCCATTATCGCTTAGCAAACAGTGCTTCCACTGCAGCCAGGGATTCTGGGTAATGAAATGCAAATCAGCATCAATGTCATTGATGAGAAGTTACTCTTTACAGCTCATCAATTTTGACAAACATAACTGATTTCTTAGCGATAATGGGGAAAGACAGGGTTGCAGACCTGTCTGAGACATGTGAATTTACCACAAGTGGTCAATTTATTTACTGTACACTGTACGGGGGAGGGGTTTTGTCGCTTTTTTACGCACCATGACATTTTAAATGTCTTGTTAATCCAACATACCAGCTTCACGTTGTATAACCAGCAACCAACCTTGCACTGATGAGACCCAAAATGTCAAAACAGCTGTCTGCGAGTAGATTTACTGACTATGCACTTCTTAAACCCAGGCTGTGCTGAAAATCTTTGTAATGCAGCAGGCATAAGCTCATAGGGGTCCATGTCAAAATGGATGAGACGCAAAGAGTGACACACTGTGCTCATTTGCATGTCATTACCCAGAATCCCTGGCTGCAGTGGAAGCACTGTTTGTTAAGCGATATTGGGGAAACACTGATCTGTCTGAGACATGCAAATGTGCCACAAGTGGTATTTTTATGTAAATTCTCATAATCTGTTTATCTTTAGTTTCCTTTAAGGGCTCATTTTCCATTCATTTCCATGCGACCCTAAATTGGCCGACATCACTTGGTGTTTCATCCAAATAATTGTTTCAGCATTCTGGGCCACACCACAATCCCAAAATATGTAAGAGAAACTGACAGATTGACTTAGTCCTACTGATTCTAACAAAACGTGCAGCTTCACTTTCTCATCTGCAGTCATTGAAAAATTAGCAGCTCTTAATTTGATGCAAACAGTAGGGTACTTCTTAATTCAAAGTCAGTGCTTATTTAATCAGAACTGTAAACTAAAAAACAGAGGACAACATGAAAGCCTCACAGCATACTAAAACATTTCCCAGGGTTAGATACATTTGTTTCAGAAGGTACTGTATAAAATCACATTACTATTATTAACCTTTCAGTTATAAAATACAATGTTTTTATCTAATAGACATTTTCTTTTCTTTTTTCTTTTTATTTCACAGCTCATTGCAGAATACTAGAGAGGGTATGTATAGCCACGTAGATACAAGATATTCACAAATACGCCTCTTACTTTTGTCTACACTCAAAGGGGTTAACTAATTGGGCCAGCTGAGTCAATTAACATTTTGCACTAAGAATGCTGCCATCCTGCCAGCATGATGAACAGATTATTAAAAATATATTCCAAAAATAGAGGGTGATAATTGCATTTATATTTCTTCAGTAATATTTCCATATTCAGATTAATGTGCTCTATCTAATCATGAGGTATTAATCTGTCAATGTATTTTTTTTTTAATTTAGGGAGAAAATCTATTGAACATTGGTTAGGATCTTAAGCAACAGTAAAATAAAGTATTACAAGTAGTCATTTGAAGTCATTTCAAATATATATATATATATATATATATATATATATATATATATATAAACTACACGTAAAGAAAACCCGCACAGCTAGTGTTAACCACGGTGAGGTGCTGACTGTATGGAGACGTGATTGTATACAGGAGAAGGGAAAAGTACCCAGTCTTCCAGCACTCAGTCACAACAAATGTATAATTGTAATATTAAAATACTTTATTAATAACCATGAATAAAAAATTGGGTGTTAAAACAAGATTAAATAGTATGATTCAACAGCACGTGACTGTATCATTGATAACCCACCTATGGCTAGGTGGGTAGATATTGAATAAGCAGATCCCTAATAGATACTCGGGATCAGTTGCTATAGTTATAGCTGCCTAAAGATATAGGGGAGGAGCCTTAGAGAGCCCACTTGAAAGATAGTCTCAATGTGGATGTATCAGGGCGTATAATACGCACTAAATTAACACACTAAAGGTATATACATAAGCACACTGTGGCATAATATGCGGTAGGTAAGACCTGTATGGTATCTGCCCCTGAATAGTGGTGCACTAGTGGCTACATAAACTCACTAGCGCTGTCAAGGCCAGGTCTATAGTAGTGACCTGTATAGCCCACACTACTGGAGATAAGTGCAGACTGGTATGGCAGATACTAAGGTAAAGTATAGGATTATTGGCATAACTAAGGCATAGGATAGGGCCACTAAAACACCTGTATTGCAATTGGTGTACATAGAGATCCACCACCAACAGGCACGGCTTTTGGCATTATTTACACAGATAACTGATTCTGTGTGCTGTGTTACTGATATAGGTACAATACCACTAACCTGTACAAGTAACCAGCTATACCTGTATACTGCTACAGTCAGCGTTGACATCGACATGCTGATTTATGCCATACGACATAGTACAAACTAGACACTTACCGTTACCTGTTTTGACCTATAACCATCCTTTGGATCTACTCTACACCACTAGTGTTATCGTGCGGCCATATCCCAGACTCTGGGTTTACAGTACAGAGTTTATTGTGGTCTGCTTTGCTCATTTTTAATATTAATTCACTGTACACTGGCTATCATTAGTATATTACTTGACCTATAGTGTTCCCCATATTATTTTATATTTAGAGTTAAGACTCAATTAAAGTTTCTGGTTTTAATTAATTCATTACTCACCCACTTTACTAGGTTCTGATACATTTTGGCTACACATTGGTACACATTGGTAGAGTGCTCTCCTTGGGGTTCTACCTCTCTCTGTTTTTTCTATTTGACATTACCCCTGATAGTAGCACCTCCACATAGCCACATCCAGCAAGCAGTAGCGAGGGTATTCCTTCCCCCTCCACTTCCCCTTTTCCCCTCCTTGTGTTTGTATTCTAATGTAACAGGCATTTTTGTTACTATAGCAACCATTTACAAAGTCACATCCCCTTCCCCATCTGAAACAGTATCAGGTTTTTGAGCCCTGCCCTCTCTAGCAGTGAACCAATTGAATCTAGTGCCGGCCTGGTCACATGATCTTCCTCACAGAACTTTGGCTGTCAGTGCAGCAGAGCAGGACCCAAGATGCATTTAGTGACACCCGAGCCGATCGATTCAGCGATCGATTACAGGAGAACGGATCGATCAGCAATTTAGCTAATCACTTGTAAGTGTCTAGATTGTATTGATGCACATATTGAATGGGGAAAAAATCAAAAATCTTGAACTACAGCTTTAATTAATTATAAATTGTGTTTTTATTTCTAAATATTGAGCCAAACACCAAAGTTAACATGGCTTCTAAGACCTTCCCACATTGTGACTTCCCTTACATCAAATAGTATTATTAGTGAAGTTCAGGATAAGTCAGCTTTTCTGATGTCTGCTTAAAGTCTGCAAGGAAAACAGCTCTGTGCTGCCTGTTTGATTGGAGCAACATTGGCACAGGTTGCCATGTAAACACTTCTGGCACGGCCATTTCAAAATAAAACTTCAAATTAAAGCGAACTATTGTGTGACTAAAATGTAAGAAACATTGGTAATTGGCTTAAAAAGTGTCAAATTGAGCTTCATTTTAGGACAGGTCATTTTTTTTAGTGAACTGCTCTTTAATGATTGCTACACAATAGTAATACAAAATACTGTAATTCACACATTTCGTCTGCACTTCTTCAGACATTTTTTTTATCATGCGCTGCTAAGCAATATTACTGACAATGGTATGATTCGCACTACTAAAACTGTCACGTTACTGTACCTTCTATGAAATCCATTGTTTGTGACTTTAGAAATGACAACAGACAATTAGGCTCTTAACCCCTCCACTGGGGAAAGGGACACATTGATAAAGAAACCAAGGTCTTACTAGGGTTGCCAGGTATACAGGTGCACCGACGAGTATTCTAAAACTTGCCTTAAACTTGCCTTGGAATATCTGGGGCTATCAGCAACAAGATCCAGGTACATGCTGGGTACATGCTGCAACATTTCAGTGACATTTCTGCAGAGACTAATGGCCATCGGATTAACACAGCCAGGGACCCCCGCTGTTAATCCGAAGGGCCATTAGTCTGTCTTCAAAAATGTTACAGCATGTACCCAGCATGTACCTGGATCTTGTTGGTGATTGCCCCAGATTTGTTTTAGAATACTCATCGGCACTACAGTATGTATGTCTTTATATATATATATATAGCGCCATTAATGTACATAGGAAATCACAGAAGTAATACACGTGACAATCATATAAATAATAAATAATACAAATAACAGATAATGGGAATAAGTGCTTCAGACATAAAAGTAACATTGCGGAAGAGAAGTCCCTGCACCGAAGAGCTTACAAGGTGTCCGGTTTTGAATCGGACAGACCGGTATTTTACCGATCTGTCTGGTAAAAGATTAGAGGTAATACCGGACATGTATGTGTGAAGGGTGGCCGTGTGCAGGGGCTCTTACCTTCGATTCAGAAGCAGAAGCGGCAGCGTGAGTCTCCTGCAGGCTGCAGCATCTGGTAACCAGGGCAACGAGCAGCATCACCCCCTCCCCTCCCAGCCAAGGACTAACCAATGGGAGGGCTCCCTCATTCCATTCCAGCTTTGCATGTGGGAGAGGAGAGAAGAACTCCACTCTGTCCCTGCCTCCACAGGTAAGATACCAGTAGTGGGAGAGGATGAAAAAGGAGGAGGGGGTGAAGGCGAGGGAAGAGGAGGAGGGGGGTGATAGTGAGGAAGGAGGAGGGATGGTGGTGTGAGGAGGATGTGAGAGGATGAGGGGGGTTGCAACAATCTTGGAAGTAGTGGGAGAGAAACATTAAGATC
Organism: Ascaphus truei; assembly: GCA_036426205.1. Classification (NCBI taxonomy): domain Eukaryota; kingdom Metazoa; phylum Chordata; class Amphibia; order Anura; family Ascaphidae; genus Ascaphus; species Ascaphus truei. The sequence continues at coordinate 8,371 of WSYH01007870.1, read as the reverse complement.
AGTATAGCTTGCCATGTATGACTGCAGGTATGTTATTTATAAATTATCTGACCGTTATGTATTTTTTCTAAATTTCCCTCTGTCATGGGAGACCAATGCTTTTAACACCTTTATTACCTGGATCCTTTGATTGAGCAAAGCAGAAGGTAAAATAAATTGTAATTTATTTACACAATAAACACACACAGCTTGATTTACAAAATACTACGAAAAAACACTTACTAGTTACGATGTTAAATCTGGTTACAGGAAAGATCTTAGATGGAACTCTTTACCGCATGATGAATCTTAGATGGATCTTAGGTGAATCTGTTACCTGAGGGGCTGCAAAGCTTCTTATAGGGTTAACATTCCTATCTCTAAGCCCTGCAGCCAACCTCTGCATGGGAACTAAATATTCCCTCTTATCCTAGAGTTTGCCCGTCGTGAGTAGCCTGGCACAAAGCTTCAGTATCGCAACTGAGCATGTGCGACAAATGCCATCTTTCCCCACTTGGTATGCGAGACCCCCTGACGGCTCAGCGCCAGAGAGTCTGGACTGAGCGACCTTTTGCCAGGATGGCTTTTTGAAGTTCTCTTCCTTCACCCCTCTTTGCTAACAAAAGTTTCAACACCTCTATGTCCTGGATGGCCTTTGAAGCTCAAGTCTAAATTACGCATTGCTTACTCACTGGGATTTCCTGCCATGCATTTTAAAGCATTGTACTTACACCTTAAGTGTTACCTCCTGTTCTGGACGCCTGAAGGAAAATCTCCTTATGTCTATAATGTTAAAACAGCTAGACTAGGGTAACTTTAATTCATGTAACAAAAAGGAGGAGAGGAGGCAGAGCACTACAACAGGTATCCAACAAATAAATGATCAGGAGAGTGTGTGTCCCATAAAAAAATAGTTATTTAATGGTCATGTAGAAAAATAAGGGCCAGAAAGCCCTACCAACGAGTCACACTACTCAGAGCGCTTTGTCAAGGTACCTTAAGCGGCCGATCGGTCAAAAAATCTAATTCAAGTAAATAGGGTTTTTATTTGCCATTCATAGTGTAATCGGTCACTCGGACAATATATAATTTCCCCCACCTAAAAGAAATCTCTGAGTCCAAAAGTAATGTCTGTGCTGTTGTGATGTCCCTTCATTTTAGATTTGAAACGAGGGACAAAGAAACTCTGCACGGCTACCAGAGAATATCAATATATTTTTTATCTTACAGTAAATATTCAGAAAAAGATATCTATTTCTGGAAATAAAAGTTTTGAAGAATTAGACAATACAGTATGTAAGTGAATTTATCAAGATTTGACAAGCTGCAAAACCTAGCTGGGGGGCCACTCGACAATGTGTTGAACACATAATTAAAAATATTCCTTAGGGTTAATTCCTGGATATCACTTAAACAATAAAGACTCTCAGACATGCCATAAAAAAGAAAGACTGCTGTTTATCCTTTGGGCATCCTTCACAAGAGATTCAAAAGGTGTAAATTTAGCTAAAGAAACCAATTAGGATACATCAGGTTTTAAAAAGATAGATAGCTGAGTTTCTTTCCTTGTGCCATTTTCTGTCTATTCTCTTTCAAATTGTGACACATACAGTATCTATGATTATTGAAGCTTTTTAACTGACAATTCAGTTTATCAAAGTAAATAGCTGTAGCTCCTGCAGAAGGGTGTGAAACTTGTATGACCTGTGAATTTCGCCTTCTATGAAAAATGACGTTATTAGAAACCTTAACAAATGAGGATCCTTATTACCTTTTATATCTGTTTGCGCTTATCTGTCCTAATTTGGTATGTAACTCTGCTTGTATAATTTACTTCTCTCTGTAACTATAAACAAAAAAGGAAGCGCTCTAACTAAAGTGTCTAAACTTGGTATATCTATTTCGGTGCAGCTTGAAGAAATAGAACTGTTCCCAATTCTTGGTGGTTTTGTATCTCAAAGATAATATCGGGCATCAACTCCATAAGTTCCAATCTATCACAATATATAGATTGTCAATTACAAAGTTACGTTCCGAAATTAAAATCACATATCAAAGATAGTGCACACATTATCAGTCTTCTCAAAACAGTGGAATGGGAAGAAAATGACATATTAGTGACGTGTCATGTCATTATACCCTAACATAGATCATCAGAAAGGATATGAGGCAGTGAAATATTTTTTGGATTTGGATTCAACGTTACATATAGATCAAAATAAATGTATATTGGACAGCATACATTAAATTCTAATGCATAATTATTTTATATTTTATGATCATTATTATTTACAGCTGGTTGGAACTGCAATGGGACCAGGTTTGCACCCAGCTACACCAACCTGTTCATGGGCAGATGGGAGGAAGATGCCATATGGATGGGTGGCATCCTGGGCGCAAACCTGGTGCTCTACAGGAGATTTATAGATGACATCATCTTTATTTGGCGTGGGGGTCAAGAAAATTTGGGCAAATTTTTGGAACAGATCAATTTTAACAATCTGAATCTAAAATTCACATACAATTCCAGTCAAGTGGAAATTGAATTTTTAGATCTCTGTATTTTCATTGACCAAGGACAGATCAAAACACGTACGTTCTACAAATAAATAGACTGCAATAGTTACATTTTGTCATCTAGCAACCATCATGCAAGACGGCTCAACAATATCCCCAAGGGGGAATTCAAAAGAATTGACGTAACTGTACAGACAGCAGCACTTTTTTGGAACAATCGAAAACACTAACAGAAAGGTTTGTGGAAAGAAAATACAATAACACTCTCATACAAGAGGCTAAATTAGAAGCCCTAAATGAAAAAAGAGACAAATTAATAGGACATAAAAACGAAAAAAGTAATAAATTCAATGATAAATTGGTAACCTTTATTACACAATATAATTCAGAAAACATAAAAATAGAACAGATTTTGAAAAAATATCACCATATCCTTCAGGAGGATCCCCTCCTAAAAGAAAGTATAAGGGAGAGACCAAATATCATTTATACAAGGGCAGAGAATATAAAAAACGTATTGCCCCAAGCATCCGTAGGATGGGAACAAAAGAAAAGAACTGGCCCAATAAAAATCTGCCAATAGGTTTTTTTTAAGTGTGGTAAGTGCAAATATAGTTTGGTAAGTAAAGAATTTACATCCACACAAACAGGAGAAACATTCAAGATAAAGAAATGTATTAACTGTGAAAGCAAAGGAATTGTATACCTCTTGGTGTGTCCTTGCAATCAACAATATGTTGGACGTACCAAGAGGTGTCTAAAACAACGTATTGGGGAACACTATTTAAATATCAAAAAGGGACTCGAGACACACAGTGTTTCGAGTCATTTCAAACGCTACCATTCCAGTAACCCAGAAGGTGTAAGATTCATGGGCATAGACAAAATTGAATTAGGAAATAAGGGGGAGGGAGAGATTTGGTACAAAAAATCTGCCAAAGAGAAACTTTGTGGATTCACAAATTGAGAACGTTGATCCCAAAGGGGCTTAATATAAACATTGATTTAGGCTGTTTCTCACATAGTTTTGTTAATCTTTGGAATATACACAAAGGTTACAATTCCAATATTTCATTGGATTTGGGTAGTTTATGTATGCAGTAGGTTTATTCTCTAAACTAGGTGTAAATACATAATATTAATATCTCTACGATGTTTTGGTCTAATTTCTGCAAAGTACCTCATTTCAAGTCTGCTGCGATCTTCATATTGATATATTTGTCAACTATATAGACAAATTACTGTTTTCTCAGAATAGGGTTAATATTACTGTTTTTTAGTATTATATTACTTATTTTTATATAGATTCATTGTAATTTTTTATATATTTATTGAAAACTTAAGGGGGCTCAGAGCTTGAGTTTCCACCTGTTGCACACCTCCTACATCACGTCATGCACAGCATCAGGTTTACAATGGAGGAGAAGGATGTCCTCATCGATAATGTCATCAGTCACTATGACAAGCTGTGTGGGCATCTATCAGGTAATAACACCAATAACAGAACTACACTGTAAAAAGGATGTTAAACGTGAAAAAAAAAAGAAATTAACATTTTGCATAAATGGGAAACCTAGCATTTATCTTTCAAATAAATACTTGCTGTAGCTAAATATATGTTTGTCGAGCTTCTTGCTGTTGCAGTGGTGCTTCCTTCATATGACTGACACTGCATGGGTGCTTTTTAAAGTCCAATGGAGACCAAAACAGTTAAGATGTACTGTATGATGACACCTAGTGAGTCTGATCAACTGTGACATATTATTGATGACTAGTGACCTTAACAACCTTATTTTATTCAGCGCCATCTAAACAAAACTGCTGAGCTTATCATTAGCATCATCTTCTGACATTACTCAATGATGTACAAAATGTATGTGTTGGAATAGTTATTGCATTTTTCCTCCCCAAAAATTGAACTCTCTTTAAAACTATTCATCCAGGGAGCAAAAATGGACTATTACCGTGGCCGTTCAGCCACTGAGGGGCCGTCAGGCCCGAGATAGGGTAATAAGCGTTAGAAATAGGGGTTAACGTTTTAAGGCTAAGGGTTTACGTTTTTTAATGTATGGGGTTAAGGTTTGGGTTTTTGTGGTATGAGGTTTAAGATTTGGGCTTTTAGGGTAATGAGCTATGTTTTTTGGGGTAAGGGGTTGAGGTTAGAGTTTTTAGGGTAAGGGGTCAGGGACATTACCTGCATCAGCAAACTGTCCTGGTTGCCAAATGTGCCATGGCTGAGTGGTCGCTGTTAAATGGACATGGCCAATTGCTCAAGATGCACAGAAAACTGTAAGAACCGATATTCAGACATAAAGAGGAAGGTGAAGGAAGGATGGAGGAAAGGCTCAGTTCTATCATTTATCCTGAGGCTGTTTATGGCTTTTAGGGTGACTGGCACATTGTACACTGCGAGTCAAGACCAGAGACAGGTAAGTAATATGGAAAGCAGAGGGATCTCAGCCACCAAAGAGTAGTAGAGATAGGGTAGCCCCCAATTGTGTGTACACACAACACCCAGAAAACAGAAATGTATAAATGTATAGATATGAACCCTTAATGGCATGAAGCCTGTGTGGTCAAATAAGAGTATGAACTCTGATAATTACAGTAGAAGTGTTAATGAGTAGTAGATAAAGCATATTGTATTTAACCATTCATAAAATAAAGTAAAATAAAAGGAGATGATATTCTGCTGAATAGCAGTGAATTGAAAGATGTATTCTCTGGCTGGCACAAACAGCAAATAAGAGATAACTAACAGAACACTGAGAACCCAGAAATCTAGAGTTCTCAAGGGTTAGCTACGTAGCAACCAATGATGCTGTCTATAGTCTGTTACTCTAAGGGCTCGATTACACCAGATGCCATTGAGCGGCAGCGTGATGCGGTGATGTCACCCTCACGCTGCTGCCAAGCGGCACCTTGATTACACCAGGGAAACTGCAAAGCGGAGACAGCGAAGCGTGGCGGAGGCGTGGCCATGAGCAGTTTGCCCTCATTGGCTGGAACCACTCTTGTGACGCAGTGTCGCCAGCCAAGAACAAATCTGAGGATTGCGTCAGGAGACATCCGCCCTGCTGTTCCATGCGGCAGCCACGCTGCAACAGGTATAACCACTGCTATTGTTTTTTTATGTTGTTTTCAGGCGCGCGGCACTGCACGCGTTTTTCTGTTTAATCGCGGTCTTAGTGCTGTTTGTCAGTAACTGCAACAAATTTCAATTCATTCATCATGAAAAGAGAGAGGGAAGGGGGTACAGTTTGTTAGGTAGCTCTATAAAGAATTGCTATACTTTCGTTTGGTAATATCTTGTAAGACAGTATCCTTGCGTGTATCTTTTAAACTTACAGTACACTTGCTTTCTAGCGCTAAAAGGGTTACAGTATAATTCTTGAGCCTGATGAAGCCGAAGTCTCGGCGAAACGCGTAGCTCCTACTGGCCGATTGCTTTTGTCCCACCGGGGCCTCCATAGCAGTCGCAAGCAGCCGCACGTCATTACCATACTCCCCTGTCCTCCGGACGCGGCGGCAGGGACCTTCGCTGCAGGGCTTGCCACTCCACTACGGGCGCCGACCTGGGAGCTTGCTTTTATGTGAGTGCATTGTTATTTGTCTACCTTACCAATAAATGTATCGATTTGTTGATAACACCCGCCTCACCATCTCTATACGACCACACGCAGGAGCTTTGAAAAGACTGACAGAGTTAGGGTCTTCAACGACACATCATTGCCAGCCAGTGATCACGGTTCCCCTGCTGTTTGGTTTGGTTAAGGAAAGACTGACCATTACAGATACCCCTCCTTGTACCTGTACTTACACTTGGCCGTGTAAGTATCATGTGATATATTTTTATTCCCCCCCCCCCCCCCGGTGTACCTGACCTCATTGTAGGTTAGGTATTTGTATTCTTCGTGTTTAGAACTCTGATTGTTATTGTTCCTTAAACCCTTGCTCCCCCTTGTTCCTTGTTTTACAGTATAATTAAACCTCATCCTCCTGTCGGAGATTTTAAGAGGGGACGCAGCTGAAGTGGTGGGTACGCTCCCTTAACAAAGCATGTCATTGCAAAACGTACATTGGGACCAACAGCTGGCATCACCACTCAGTGATGCTCACTCTGGCAACTAGCTGACTGGGGACTTTTTCTCCCTATGCAGCACACAAGTGTTTGTACTGACTGTGAATAGAGGGGTTGCTCTTCCACTCAGGGCCGCCAACAGAAATCGTGGGGCCCGGCACAAACATTTTAAGCAGAGTGTCGGTGGTATTCCCCATTCCCCCACCCCCATTTCACACCTCATGAGCCACCTCTCTTTCCCCCCTCTTCCATGTATTTCTCTCCCTTCCGTCTCACCCTCCCGCCTCACATGTATTTCTCTCCCCTGGTTCTCACTCTCACTCCCTCTTTTCCTCACTCACCCCTCTCCTCTCCTTGCTCCACGTTCACTCATTCCGTACCCCCCCCGACACACAATTTCCCACACAAGATATATACCAAAAACCTTCCGACACCAAAATATATACAACCCACCCCCAAATGCATACAAAAAACCCCACCTTTCCAATACATACATACATACATATATATATATATACAGTGTTCGACAAACCTATACATTTGCTCGCCCCGGGCGAGTGGATTTAACCCCCGGGCGAGTAAATATTGGCCCAAGCAGCACACGTTTGGTACTAGGAGTAGATTTTTTTGTGTGGCGAGTAGATTTTTTGGTGATTTGTCAACCACTGTATATATATATATATATAATACATACACACATACACACATACACACATACTGTATATACACACACACACACACACACACACACACACACACACATATACACATATACACATATATATATAGTGTTCGACAAATCACCCAAAAATCTACTCGCCAAACAAGTCCCACCCCCAACCCCGCCCTAGTCCCGCCCCCAGGCCCGCTTCTAAAAAAAATTAATAAATTCATAGTAAGAACAACATTCGTTTTTGACATTAGTTTATTTATTGTATTACATTATACTACAATTAGTCCTTGTTACGTGTGTGTGTGTGTGTGTGTGTGTAAATGTTCCTGAACCCCATAACTAGTGCCTGGACGCCCCCGCGTCACAATATCTAAAGCAGCAATCCCACCTGGGATCTTACCTGATCCGCAGTCCCTCAATGTCCAGGTACCCTCATTCCCGCAATGTTATACATTGGAGGGCAGGTATTCCCTATCTGTCTTCTAGTTTAGGGGCGATTCCGATGTCTTCCGTGTGAAGCTTGAGTCAGAGCTGGAATAAAGCAGTGTAGGTTATTTCGGTGTAGTATAGGGCAGTTAAGATATACAGCTAAACCCCGTTATAACGCGGGTCTCGGGGTCCACCCCGAGACCACCGCGTTACTAACGGGGTCGCGGAAAAAAAAAATGGCCGCCGCTTTAATGCAGATTCATCCCGCGGGACAGGAGATGGGAGCGGGCATGTCCCTCCGCTCCCCGCTTCCCCCTGTCACCGCGGGACAGCCCGCGGGGCAGGAGATGGGAGCGGGGATGTCCCTCCGGTCCCCGCTTCCCCCTGTCACCGCGTGACAGGCCGCGGGGCAGGAGATGGGAGCGGGCATGTCCCTCCGCTCCCCGCTTCCCCCTGTCACCGCAGGACAGCCCGCGGGGAAGGAGATGGGAGCGGGCATGTCCCTCCGCTCCCCGCTTCCCCCTGTCACCGCAGGACAGCCCGCGGGGAAGGAGATGGGAGCGGGCATGTCCCTCCGCTCCCCGCTTCCCCCTGTCACCGCAGGACAGCCCGCGGGGAAGGAGATGGGAGCGGGCATGTCCCTCCGCTCCCCGCTTCCCCCTGTCACCGCAGGACAGCCCGCGGGGAAGGAG
>WSYH01007869.1:0-31377 GCA_036426205.1 Ascaphus truei | reverse complement strand
GGGGCAGGCGGATGTGACCCATGATAGACAGAGAAGCAACCAATAGGAAAGGCTGTGGAAGACTAGGGGAATCTTTATGCTACAGCACGTGGAGGAAGTCCTGGGGAGATCCTGAGTGATCTCAGGACAGACTGGCTGTGACTCGAGGTCAGTCCATCCTGCAAGGAGGCACAGCAGAGTGTTTGAAAGCAGAAAGGACTACAGAGACTTAAGGGGTAACAGTCCCAGAGAGAGAAAGAGAGCGAGAGCGAGCCGAGTCAGTTGATTGGGGGTGTGGACGTGCAGCAACCAACCCGAGTTTCAAGGGTTGTGAGCAATACAGGAGGAGATCCTCATTACAGACAAGGGTACTGAAGGCTTTGCGAAGAACAGGCCTGCCACGATTACACCCACAGTTAATAAAAGCTCCAACATTGTACCAGCACCAACACACTGGACCCTCATAAAACGGGGTTGTGTGGGCTTGGGAGAGACATTGGTCCATGACTGCGCAGCGTTAATAAATACAGTAATATTACGTACCTGATCCTCCGATTGAGGATTATGGTTATACCTGTTTTAATAAGAGGTTTATATAAATACGTTTGATATTCAGGGGCTGGTGACTATTGTCTGACCTTTGGACCACGTGCTCAGTACGTGGGATAACACTGTTATAACGGGGCTTGGGCCCCCACCTTAGCGTATAGAAGTTAGTCTAAGGGAAAATAAAGAGGGGTTACACAAGGGAGGGACATCCCTTCTGCATAGTCATCCTACACCACATGATGGGCAGGGAGGAAACCTGATGAGCCCACACAGTTACCCATTAAATGCAATAGTACTTCCCTAAGAGGGGGAGGGGGTAACATACACATGCACAGTACACACATTAACCCACTGATATGAACACACACTACACACATTAACACACTGATACACAGTATACAAGCAACGATGCACTTAGGCCCTTATTCAATATACCGTAAGGCTGCTTAGATGATTTTAATGGCATTTTTTAAAAATAAGAGATAATCTGTTCTCCAGCACAGGGACGTAACATATTGAATAAGGCCCTAATAGGATTTTCTAAAATGATATCGAGGGGGGAGGGGGGGGGGGATTGCCGCTTTAAGAGATGACCAGTCACACTGTGGCTGATTGGATCAGAGAGCTACAGCCTTCCATCATTCAAAGGGTTACACATCTTTGGCTCACCCTGGCCCTTAAAGGGGACTCACCTTTAAGAGGGGAGCGGTAACATTGTAACTCATTGGATCAGAGATCTGTAACCTGCTGTTAATGTGTGACCTATCCATATTTTGCTGAAGTGACACCCCAGCCAGCCCGCTGTCACTTCCATCAGCCCTTGGCTGGGCTTTCACATGTGTCCTGACCCATGATGATTTATGTGGCACTGCTGCAATTGATGCGGCCCGTGCCATGAAGGGGAGAGGGGGGGAGGGGGTGCTAAACGGTAGCTATGTCATTAGTTTAAGCAGAGGTTAAAGGTGATCAATAACAAGGTTTTCATGCCCCATTGATCATCCGCTGCTGCTTATTTCTGCTTTTCCTTCCAATCCCTGGGCACTTTTACAAACCAGTAATTAAAGGACCAACAAGTGTTCTGCTCGCTGATAATCAAACACAGGAGTATCGATTGAAGTGTGTCCCCTAATGACTTTAACCGCTGCACCTAGTTATCTATCATAAGTTTCCATACGGACTTCTTGCGCAGAGACTGCCTCTTATGTCTTTATTTCTTTCAACAATTTGACTTTGAAAACTGGAGATAAGTTAGCTTGCTATGTCAGGAAGGGCAAATAGTTTGTAAGTCGCAGCCAGGGGGCCGACAAAACATTGCAGAGCAATATACTAACACGCAGAGCAATATACTAACACGCAGAGCGATATAATAACACACAGTGATATAATAACACGCAGAACGATATATTAACATGCAGAGCAATATAATAACATGCAGGGCAATATATTAACATGCAGGGCAATATAATAACATGCAGGGCAATATATTAACATGCAGAGCAATATAATAACATGCAGGGCAATATATTAACATGCAGGGCAATATATTAACATGCAGGGCAATATAATAACATGCAGGGCAATATATTAACATGCAGGGCAATATATTAACATGCAGTCCAATATAATAACATGCAGGGCAATATATTAACATGCAGGGCAATATAATAACATGCAGGGCCATATATTACATGCGGGCATTAATAACATGCATGGCAATATAATTAACATGCAGGCAATATATTAACTGCAGGGCATATATTAACAGCAGGCAATATATTAACATGCAGAGCAATATAAAAAAAAGTGTGTGTGTGCCGAGCTCGCGCATTTTAGGTGTCTTTTGTCACTGTTTTGTCACAGAAATTGTATTTGTGATGGTGATGTTTTTAATTAAAAATCAAAACACAATTTCAGTGCCAAAATGCAAAGAAGTCTGATTTAAAACGCGTTTTAGCTATTTGCACTTTTATATTTATAGTAACTGTGAATTCCTTGCATGTCTGTGTCAGTCAGTGCGTGTGTGTGTGTGTGAGTTAGTGTGTGTGTGTGTGTCAGTGTGTGTGTCTCTCTCTCTCTCTGTGTCTTTGTGTGCCTCTCTGTGTGTGCATGTCTTTCTGTGTGTGTGTCTCTGCGTGTGTGTGTCTCTCTCTCTCTCTGTGTCTTTGTGTGTGCCTCTCTGTGTGTGCATGTCTTTCTGTGTGTGTGTCTCTGCGTGTGTGTGTCTCTCTCTCTCTCTGTGTGTCTTTGTGTGCCTCTCTGTGTGTGCATGTCTTTCTGTGTGTGTGTCTCTGCGTGTGTGTGTCTCTCTCTCTCTCTCTCTCTGTGTCTTTGTGTCCTCTGTGTGTGCATGTCTTTCTGTGTGTGTCTCTGCGTGTGTGTGTCTCTCTCTCTCTCTGTGGTCTTTGTGTGTCTCCTCTGTGTGTGCATGTCTTTCTGTGTGTGTGTTCTCTGCGCGTGTGTGTGTCTCTCTCTCTCTGTGGTCTTTGTGTGCCTCTCTGTGTGTGCATGTCTTTCTGTGGTGTGTGTCTCTTCGCTGTGTGTGTCCTCTCTCTCTCTGGTGTCTTTGTGTGCCTCTCTGTGTGTGCATGTCTTTCTGTATGTGGTCTCCGCGTCAGGCGGAGCCGGTTCCTACTGCGCATGCGCGCCGAACTGGCAAACTGACGGTCCCTTCTGCCTGAAATGACGTCACTGTCCGCCGCGGCTGCACTTCCGTCACCATGAAGGCGATTTACTCCAAGGCAAATTTCATTTGGTAGGTACAGTATGCCAGCATAGACGTTTCACTTCAAATACATGCAGAGCGATATACTAACACGCAGACAATATAATACCATGCAGTGTCATATACTAACATGCAGAGCAATATAATAACATGCGTGTCATATACTAACACGCAGAGCAATATAATAACATGCAGTGTCATATACTAACACGCAGAGCAATATAATAGCATGCAGTGTCATATACTAACACGCAGAGCAATATATAACATGCAGTGTCATATACTAACACGCAGAGCAATATAATAACATGCGGTGTCATATACTACATGCAGTGTCATATACTAACACCAGAGCAATATAAAACATGCAGTGTCATCTCCCTAACTACGACGCAGAGAAATATAATAACAGCGGTTTCATATACTAACATGCAGTGTCATATACTAACACGCAAGCAAATATAAACATGCAGTGTCTATACTAACCGCAGAGCAATATAATAACATGCAGTGTCATATACTAACACGCAGAGCAATATAATAACATGCATGTCATACTACACGCAGAGCAATATAATAACAGCAGTGTCATATACTAACCGCAGAGCAATATAATACCTGCAGTGTCATATACTAACATGCAGAGCAATATAATAACATGCAGTTTCTATATAACACGCAGACAATAAATAGCATGCAGTCATACTAACACGCAAGCAATATAATAACCATGCAGTGTCATATACTAACACGCAGAGCAATATAATAACATGCAGTGTCATTCATAACACGCAGAGCAATATAATAACATGCAGTGTCATATACTAACACGCAGAGCAATATAATAACATGCAGTGTCATATACTAACATGCAGTGTCATATACTAACACGCAGAGCAATATAATAACATGCAGTGTCATATACTACACGCAGAGCAATATAACACAGGCAGGTGTATATACTAACACGCAGACAATATAAAACGGCATGTCATATACTAACACCAAGCAATATAATACATTGCAGTGTCATATACTAACACGCAGAGCAATATAACAACATGCAGTGTCATATACTAACACGCAGAGCAATATAATAACATGCAGTGTCATATACTAACACGCAGAGCAATATAATAACATGCAGTGTCATATACTAACACGCAGAGCAATATATAACATGCAGTGTCATATACTAACATGCAGTGTCATATACTAACACGCAGAGCAATATAATAACATGCAGTGTCATATACTACACGCACAAGCACTATAATACATGCAGTGCATAATATCTAAGCATTCGGCAGAGCAAATATATAACATGCAGTGTCATTATACTAACTCGCAGAGCATATAAACATGCAGTGCATATACTAACCGCAGAGCAATATAATAACACGCAGTCATATATTAACACGCAGAGCAATATAAAAACATGCAGTGTCATATACTACACGCGAGCAATATAAACAATGCGTTGTCATATACTAACACGCAGAGCAATATAATACATGCAGTGTCATATCCTAACACGCAGAGCATATAATAACAGTCTGCAGTGTCATATACTAACCGCAGAGCAATATATTACATGCAGTGTCATATCCAACTCCCAGAGCAATATATAACAATGCAGTGTCATATACTAACACGCAGAGCAATATAATAACATGCATTGTCATATACTCAACTCGCAAGCATATAATAACATGCAGTGTCATATACTACAACGCACGAGCAATATAATAACATGCAGTGGTCATATACTAACATGCAGTGTCATATTACGTAACACTGCAAGATATAATCACCTCAGTCCTTACTAACACGCAGAGCCCTAATATAATAACATGCAGTGTCAATATACAAACACGCAGAGCAAATATATACATGCAGTGTCATCTATACTAACTCGCAGACAATAATAACATGCAGTGTCATATACTAACACGCAGAGCAATATAATAACATGCATGTCATAGACTAACATGCAGGGTCATATACTAACTACCGCAGAGCAATATCTAACATGCAGTGTCATATACTAACACGCCGCATGCATATACTACCAGATCATGTGTCATATACTAACACGCAGGAGCAATATAATAACATGCAGTGTCATATACTAACACGCAGAGCATATATACATGCAGTGTCATATCCTAACACGCAGAGCATAATAAAACACTGCAGTGTCTATACTACACGCAGAGCATATAATAACATGCAGTGTCATATACTAACACGCATAGCAATATATAACAGCATTTCATAACTAACACGCAGAGCAATATAATAAACATGCAGTGTGCATATACTAACACCAGTGTCCATCATACTCAGCTCGCAGAGCAATATAATAACATGCAGTGTCCATATACAACAACCGCAGAGCAATATAATAACATGCAGTGTCATATCAACTAAACATGCAGTGTCATATACTAACACGCAGAGCATATATAATACATGCAGTGTCATATACTAACACGCAGAGCAATATAATAACATGCAGTGTTCATATACTAACTCCAGAGCAATTATACATGCAGTGTCATATACTAACAGCAGAGCAATATAACAACATGCAGGATATACTAACACCAGATCAATATACTACAGGTTTATACTACACGCAAGCAATATAATAAAAGCATTGTCATATACTAACACGCAGAGCAATATAATAACATGCAGTGTCATATACTAACACGCAGAGCAACCTATTAATAACATGCAGTGTCATATACTAACACGCAGAGCAATATAATAACATGCAGTGTCATATACTAACACGCAGAGCAATATAAATACCTGCATGTTCATACTAACACGCGAGCAATATAGTAACATCAGTGTCATAACTAACACCAGAGCATATAAAACAATGCAGTGTCATATACTAACCCGTCATCAGCAGTCTAATAACATGCATGTCATATACTAACACTGCAGAGCAATATATAACACAAGTGTCATATACTAACGCCAGATCATAAATAACATGAACTGCGTGTCTATATACACCAGACGCATATTATAACATGCAGGTCATATACCAATACACGCAGAGCAATATATAACATTCAGTGTCATACTCCAGCTAGACAGCATAAATAACATGCATTGTCATATACTAACAAACTACAGAGCAATATAGTTAACATGCCGTGTCATAACACACGCAGACAATAATAATACATGCAGTGTCATATACTAAATCGTGTCAATATACTAACACCAGCAGCAATATAATACAATGCAGTGTCATATACTAACACGCGACAATATAACAACGATGGTCAGTCTATACTAACACGCAGATGCAAATATAAACATGCATGTATACAACACGCAGAGCAATATAATAACATGCATGTGTCATATACTACAACGCAGAGCAATATAATAACATCAGTGTCATATCAACACGCAGAGCAATTATCTAACATGGCATTGTCATATACTACACGCAGAGCAATATAATACCATGCATGTGCATATCTAACACCAGAGCATATAATAACATGCAT
Organism: Ascaphus truei; assembly: GCA_036426205.1. NCBI lineage: Eukaryota > Metazoa > Chordata > Amphibia > Anura > Ascaphidae > Ascaphus > Ascaphus truei. The sequence continues at coordinate 24,588 of WSYH01007869.1, read as the reverse complement.
TATATACTACATGCAGGGTCATATACTAACACGCAGACAATATAATAACATGCAGTGTCATATACTAACAGCAGAGCAATATAAATAACATCAGTGTCTATACTAACACGCAGAGCACTATATAAACATGCAGTGTCATATACTAACACGCAGAGCAAATCATATAACATACAGTGTCATATATAACACGCAGAGCAATATATAACTCTGCAGTGTCATATACTACACACGCAGAGCAATAAACATGCAGTGTCATATACTAACACGCAATAGCAAGATACTACACATGCATGTCCATAATACTAACACGCAGAGCAATATAATAACATGCAGTGTCAATACTAACACGCAGAGCAATATAATAACATGCAGTGTCATAACTAACACGCAGAGCAATATGATAACATGCAGTGTCATATACTAACACCGCAGAGCACTATAAACATGCAGTGTCATATACTAACATGCAGTGTCATATACTAACACGCAGAGCAATATAATAACATGCAGTGTCATATACTAACACGCAGAGCAATATAATAACATGCAGTGTCATATACTAACACGCAGAGCAATATAATAACGCAGTGTCATATACTAACACGCAGAGCTATAATAACATGCAGTGTCATATACTAACACGCAGAGCAATATAATAACATCATGCAGTGTCATATACTAACACGCAGAGCAATAATAAACATGCGTGTCATATACTAACACGCAGACTATATATAACATGCAGTGTCATATGACATATAACTGCAGTGTCATATACTAACACGCAAGCAATATAATAACATGCAGTGTCATAAGACTAACACGCAGATCAATATAACACTGCATGTCATAACTAACACGCAGATCAATATATAACATGCAGTGTCATATACTAAACACGCAGAGCAATATAATACCAGCATGTCTATACTAACACAGTGTCATATACTACACTCAGAGCAATAATAACAGGCAGATGTCATATACTATACTAAACGCAGAGCAATATAATAACATGCAGTGTCATATACAACACGCAGAGGCAATATAATAACATGCAGTGTCAATTACTAACAGCAGAGCAATATAATAACATGCCAGTGTCATATACTAACACGCAGAGCAATATAGTCAGCATGCATGTCATATACTAACACGCAGAGCAATATAAAACATGCATTGTCATATACTAACCGCAGAGCAATCTACGTAACATGCAGTGTTCATATACTAACACGCAGAGCACATATAATATACATGCAGTGTCTTATACTAACGCAGAGCAATCAATAAACTGCAGTGTCATATCTAACACGCAGAGCAATATATAACATGCAGTGTCATATACGAATCACAGTCATATAACAACATGACCGTGTCCCTATACTAACACGCAGAGCAATTATAAAACATGCAGTGTCATATACTAACACCGAGCAATATATAACATGGCATGTCCATATACTCAACACGCAGAGCAATATAGAACACTGCAGTGTGCCGACTACTACTAACACGCAGAGCATATCTATAACATTGCAGTGTATATCCTAAACCAGAGCAATATATAACATGCAGTTCCATGGTACTAGCATAGCTAACATGCAGTGTCATAATATCTAACAGTGGTGTATATAACGCGTAATCAACCAAGCGCAGAGGCAGTATAATAACATGTCATTGTCATATACTAACACGCAGACCAATATATACATGCAGAGTTTCATATCCTAACAATAACGCAAGCAATCTAGTAACATGCAGTGTCATTACTAACACCAGAGCATAGCTGACGTACCATAGCTATATAGAATGCAGTGCATTTTACTAACGCAGGAATTAGCAGTGCTCATATACTAACAGGCAGTCGCATATTACTACAGAAGATAAAACATGCAGTGGTCATATACATAACACCCAGATTGAACACAGTGATAAATAAATCTCCATAGCATAACAGCGTGTCATTATACTAAACACGCAGAGGCAATATAATAACATGGGCCATATATATATAACACGCAAGAGCAATTAATGAACATGCGTGTCATATACTAACATGCAATGTATAATTACATGATTAAGGCTTATACAACCAGAAAGACAAGCAGCAGACATATATAACATGCAGACAATATAGTAACATGCATTACTATACTACATGCAGAGCCAAAAAAATAATATATTAACATGCAGAGCTCATATACTAACAGCAGTGTCATTCATATCACTAACACGCAACAATATATAACATCATGTCGTATATCTAACACGCAGGCAATATAATACACAATGCGTGTTTCAGATACTAATTGCAGAGCATATAAGCATCAGAGCAATATAATAACATCAAGCAATAAATAACATGCATTGTCATATCTAACATCATTGTAATACATATTAAAGCATGCAGCAGCGTCTCTACTACACGCAGATCAATATAATAGCATGCAGAGCAATATAATAACATGCAGAGCAATATAATAACATGCAGTGTCATATACTAACATGCAGTGTAATATATTAACATGCAGAGCGATATACTAACACGCAGAGCAATATAATAACATGCAAAGTGTTATATTAACCCGCAGAATACTATAATAACATGCAGAGCAATATATTAACATGCAGAATAATATAATAAAATGCAGAGCAATATATTAACAGGAATAGCGATATATTAACATGCAGAGCAATATAATGACATGAACATGCAGAGCGATATAACATGCAGAGCGATATAACATGCAGAGCGATATAATAACATGCAGAATGATATAATAACATGCAAAGCCATATAATAACTGTAGCCTTGTTTCCTTTTGAATACAGTATGCTACCAATGCTGTCTAACCTGTTGGCTCGCAGGGCCTGAGCCTCCGCCACGGAGAGCCTCGGGCGATAGGTACGTGTACAGATAATCTCTTACCAAGTGCAGCGCCGCCACCTGTGATGGCTCCCAGCAGAGCGGGAGTGGTTCCTCACAGGACAATAATATAATACCACGTACACAGCATATAAAAGAAACAGTGACTTTACTTCCGGTAACCATAACCATGCATGTCATACATTAATGTCTCTCTTCTAGGAGACACAATAGCAGCGCGTCTCGCAGGATGCGACCCTTCACCGTGTGCCCACACCGTGTCCAATTCCCCCACACCACAACCCCACCCCCAAAGTAAGGTATGTGTGTGTGTGTGTGACTGCGCAGCCACTTATGTACTGATTTATAGTTGGTGCACTTATGGATGTTACCTGCAGAGCGCTCCAGCGCTCGGACCTGCAGACTTCGCAAAGGATCCGACGATGAAGAGGCGTTAGGTATACCTCCCAGGGCGATCCCACCCGGTTGGCTGCTGCTGTGCTTGAAGAGGTCTGATCCCAAACCTTGGTGATGCGGCCGCGACAGTCTCTGGGTCTTTACACGTCTCTCTCTCCCTCTCCCTAATGTGACAGGTTCCTGTACTAGGGCCTGTCCCTGCATCAACTCCAACTGACTGTGACTCAGGGTCTAACTGGGCCTGGGGTATGAGGCCTAGTGTAGAGGCTACTTGCCTCTCTATACACCGAGCTCCTTCCCCTTCCCGGTCTTCTCTGCCTAACGTGCTCCCCTGCGCACCCTCCTAACTCTTCCTACCGCAAATCCAGTCGCCCTATAGGCTCCCTGGCATCACCTGGTCTCGCTGAGGCTCCTGGGACTCGTAGTCCCCTGCGCTGCGTCCCCTCTGATTGGCCCGTTTCGCGGGCTACCACACTCCTACTGCGCATGCGCGACCTCTCCTCTGTGGAGAGCCAAGGTGGCTCACTGCGCATGCGCCAATACTCAAAATGGCAGCGCCCTATACTCTCGAGCCGCCGCGGAGCATCCAGTGCTCCCTGTACTCTCTGCAACCTTCCCCTCTTCTCCCATTGCAGCGGAGATAAGGGTGAACCTGGGGGACCTGGCTACATCACATACAGTGCAATGTAATAACATGCAAAGCGAATATATACATCAGAGCCTATAATAATCAGAGCACTGTAATAACATTCAGCGATTTTTATAATAACCTGCAGAGCCTATATATACATACAGAGCAATGTAATAACATGCAAAAGCTTTATTAGACATGCAAGAGTCATAATAAGCTACAGAGCAATGTAATAACATGCAAAGCGATATAATAACATGCAGAGCCATATAATAACATACAGAGCAATGTAATAACATGCAAAGCGATATAATAACATGCAGAGCCATATAATAACATACAGAGCATGTAATAACATGCAAGCGATATAATAACATGCAGAGCCATATAAAACATACAGTGGCATGTAATAACATGCAAAGCGATATAATACATGCAGAGCCATATATAAACTATCAGGCCTGTATAACTGCAAAGTCGTTTCAATAACATGCAGAGCCATATAATAACATACAGAGCAATGTATAACATGCAAAGCGATTAAAACATGCAGAGCCATAAATAAACATACAGCAATGTTAACATGCCAACGTAATAACATGCAGAGCCATATAATACATACAGAGCAATGTAAAACATGCAAGCGATATAATAACATGCAGACCATATAATACATACAAGGCAATGTAATCACATCAAAGCAGTATAATAACATGCAGGCATATATTAACAACAGAGCAATGTAATAACATGCAAAGCGATATAATAACATGCAGAGCCATATAATAACATACAGAGCAATGTAATAACTGCAAAGCGATATAATAACATGCAGAGCATATAATAACATACAGAGCAATGTAATACATGCAAAGCGATATAATAACATCCAGAGCCATAAATAACATCAAGAGCAATGTAATAACATGCAAAGCGATATAATAACATGCTACCATATACATATACCGAGCAATGTACATACCATGCAAAGCGATTAATAACATGCAGAGCCATATAATAACATACAGAGCATGTCTACATGCGCAAAGCGATATAATAACATGCAGAGCCATATAATAACATACAGAGCAATGTAATAACATGCAAAGCGATATAATAACATGCAGAGCCATATAATAACATACAGAGCAATGTAATAACATGCAAAGCGATATAATAACATGCAGAGCAATGTAATAACATGCAGAATTATATAATAACGTACAAAGCGATATAATAACATACAGTGTGATATATTAACATGCAGATAAATATAATAACACACAGTGCAATATAGTAACATGCAAAGTGCAATGTAATAACATGCAGTGATATAATATCATGCAGAGCAATATAAATCAATGCAGAGCAATAAAATATACAATGCTTGGCTATATAATACACTCAGTGCGATATAATAACCGCAGACATATAATACACGCAGTGTGATTAATAACACCAGTTGGATGATAATACACATGGCAGAGCTAATATAATAACATGCAGTGCAATATAATAACATGCAGAGCAATATAATATAATGTATTGCGATATAATAACATGCAGAGCGATATAACATGCAGTGCAATATAATATAATGTATAGCGATATAATAACATGCAGAGCGATATAACATGCAGTGCAATATATTATAATGTATAGCGATATAATAACATGCAGAGCGATATAATAACATGCAGTGCAATATAATATAATGTATAGCGATATAATAACATGCAGAGCGATATAATAACATGCAGAGCAATATAATATAATGTATAGCGATATAATAACATGCAGAGCGATATAATAACATGCAGTGCAATATAATATAATGTATAGCGATATAATAACATGCAGAGCGATATAATAACATGCAGAGCAATATAATAACATACAGTGCAGTATAATAAAATACAGTACAGTGCAATATAATAACATACAGTGCAGTATAATAAAATACAGTACAGTGCATATATACATACAGTGCAGTATAATAAATAAAGTACAGTGGCAATTTAATAACATACAGTAACAGTGCAATTAATACCATACATTACGTGCAATATATAACATACAGTGCATATAACAGGGGGTTGCAAAGTGGGGGGCGCAAAGGCTATTTAGGTCCCGCGCTCTCCCCAAGCCACTTAAATTAAGTGCCGGGGGGACCACGTGCAGCTCTCAGCATCTCCTACCTGATGTTCTGCACGCTCGCCGTGGTAACCGGCATCAATAAAGCCGCGGCGGGTCACGTGACTCACGTTGCCACGGTCATTTGACACCGGAGCCGAGCAGGAGGGGGGCGCGAGTCCGGGTAGGTGGCAGCAGGTGTGGTGCAAGATCAAAACTTTGCAGAGTGATATAAGAACTGCAAGCAATGTACAACATAAAGACACACATCTAACACGATATATCAGATTTGCTCTTGCACACTCACACGTGCAAAGATACACACAGCCCATACATGCTTATATACTATTTATTGATACACACAGACCCACACATGCTTATATACAGTTATATAGATACACACAGAAGCCCAACATGCTTATATACAGTTATACGGATACAAACAGGCCGCCACACCTGCTTATAAACTGTATAGAGGACACATGAAGCTTGCATTCTTTTGTTTATATGGCGCTATGCCCCAGAAAGAGATTGGCTCCTTTCGTGTGGATTATTTAAAAATGAACAGTAACTGCTTATGTTGGGTAACCGAAGAGAGGCAGAGGTGATGTGTGCCTTTCCTAGGGTCGTGCAACAGCCACTCAACCTTTATAAAGGTCCCGCATTGTGTTATACCAATCAATGTAGCTTTGCTCTCGTGTCCTTCCTGCACCCAAATGGTTATTTACCCAAGGGTTTATCAATGGTTACGCTTAGGCCCCATTTTAAACCTGTGAAGCCGCGTCCCAGTTGCTGGAAAAAGTCCAACACCATTCACAAAAATGAGACTACAAGCACAGAGAAAGCGGCTTCACAACACAGTGAATAACGCCGTTGTAATGTAATTATAAATCAAGTTCACCTCGTAACTGGTTGGCTTCACTTGTCTCCATAAGGACCTGTAGGGCAATAGGTTTGTGTGAAGGGGATGACTCAGTTGGCCCATTGCAGACAGCAAGCAAATAATGTGTATGGTGTTCCTTAAACGAAACCAGTTCGTGCCAATGCAAAAACAGGCTATACTCTGCTCTCACAGCTAGAAGGAAGCAGAGGAGTATTAGCGGTCCTGGCTAATACTAATCATAACAAAGAATGCGTTCTACGTATGCGCAGCACGGCACCTTTCAATCGCAATGGTTTGAAACAAAGAGACAAGCAATACCCCTTCCCTGCTGTGCGTGCATTGCATGCCTTCTGGTAGGGTAAGGGTTACACTGTGGATCCCTAGAGAACAAGCGGATAACATTTTAAATAGCAAAGAAGGCAACAATGCGTTCTCCCATTGTGGCTCATGGACCGCCGTTGGTGATGATGATGAACCATAGAGCCCACTAAAAATAGTGCAGGTCTTTCCCATTCATGTCTAGTACAGTCAGGGCCCCAACAGAATTGGGGCCCAGGACAAATGCAAGTGGCAGCCCTCCCCCCCCCCCATAGCACACTCCTTACTTTTTTTTTAGGGGCGCCTTTTTACTTAATGGCATGGTTGCGAGCCTATTTCACACCTCACGAGCCCCCCGCCATTTTAGACCTCGCGAGCCCCCCTCTCATTCCCTCCCTTTTCCCATGTATTTCTCTCCCCCCCGTCCTCGCCTCTCATTCCCTCCCTCCCCCTCCCCACAATCAATTACCCTCTCTACCTCAATCCCTGCCCCCCGCCCCACATGTATTTCTCTCCCCTAATCCCTCTTTTCTCCTCACTCCCCCCCCATCTCTCCCCCCCTCTGTCAATTACACACCACTCTTACCTAGTTTTCCCTCTCCCTCCACATATTCCCCCCAACAAAATATATACCAAAAATAACCCAAAAATATGCAAAAAACTTCCCCTTCCCCAAATACATACAAAAAAACCATCTGCAACTCCCAATATATAACAACCCACACCAAATACATACAAAAAAACCACCGTCCCCTATACATATTAAAAAGACCCGCCAAATACTATAAAACAAACACAAGCATATATAAAAGCCCCCAAAGCATATAAAAAAGCCCAAAGACATACTGTATAAAGAAGCATACAGAACCCCATAAACTCATATTGAACCCCCATTGTTTCATGTTTGTCTCTGGTTTTAAAACATATAAGAAGGCCCCCACTCCCCCAATACATCTAAAAAGACCCCCCCCAATACACCTACTAAAAGACCCCACACTCCCCAAATACATAATAAAGGACCCCACCTCCAGCAATACACTAGTAAAAACCGGCCCCCACTCCATCCCGCATACATATAAAAGGACCCCCACTCTTCCCCAATCCATATAAAAAACCCCCACTCCCCCAATACATATAAAATGTACCCCACTGCCCTCAATACATATAAAAAAGTACCCCCTGCCCCACAATACAATAAAAGACCCCTCTCCCAATACATTAATAAAGACACCCACTCCCCCAATACACTATAAAAGGACCCCCACTTCCCGCAAATCCATATAAAAAGACCCAGACCTCCCACAATACATATAAAGGACACCCACATCCCCCAATACATATAAAAGGACCCCCACTCCCCCCCAATTATTAAAAAGACCCCCACTCCCCATACTATAAAGACCCCCACTCCCGCCATACATATAAAAAGACCCCAGACTCCCCCCAATCAGATAAACAAGCCCTCCCAGCTCCCCCAATACATATAAAAGGAACCCCCACTACTCCGCAAAATTACATATAAAAGACCCAGACTTCCCCCAATACATTAAAAGACCCCCCCACATCCCCCAATACATACAAAACAAAAGACCCCACTCCCTCATCCACTAATAAAAAAGACCCCACTCTCTCTCCCCCCAATACATATAAAAGACCCCCATCTCCCCCAATAATATAAAAGACCCCTCCCCAATCCAATAAAAGACCCACCCATTATAAAAGACTTCCGCATAATATAAAAAAAAGACCCCCACTCAGTCCGCCAGCATACATCTAAAAAGACCCCCTCCCTGCAATATATCTATAAAAGGACCCCACTTTCCGCAATACATATAAAAGACCCCCACTCCCCAATACTCTAAAAGACGCCACTCTCCCCAATACATATAAAAAGACCCCCCACTCCCCAATACATATAACGGACCCCCCACTCCCGCATACCTATAAAAGACCCCCACTCCCCAACATCTAAAAGAGACCCCACCCCACGCCCGAATACATTAAAAGACCGCCACTCCCCCACATAATAACAAAAAAGGACCCACCACTTCCTGCACATACATATAAAAAGACCCCCCACTCCCCGCAATACATATAAAAGACCCCCACATACCCCACCTGTCTCACCTCCCCCCCCCCAATACATATAAAAGGACCCGCCACTCCCCCCATACATATAAAGACCCACTCCCCCAATACATATAAAAAGAAACCCCCCTCCCCCAATACAGATAAAGACCCCCACTCCCACATACCATAAAGGACCCCCACTCCCCGAATACATATAACAAGACCCACCACTCCCCAAACATATAAAAAGACCCCACTCCCCAATACATTATAAAGACCCCCACTCCCCCAATACTATAAAAAGACCCCCATCCCTCCCCCAATACTATAAAGGACCCCCACTCCCGCATACATATAAAAAAGACCCCCACTCCCCCATACATATAAAATGACCCCCACTCCCCAATACATATCAAAAGACCGCCCCATATCCCGCACATACATATAAAAGGACCCCCCACTCCCGCATACATTATAAAAAGACCCCCCACTCCCCCAATACATAGAGAAAAGGCCCCCACTACCCACCCAAAACATATAAAGGAACCCCACCTCCCCAATACATATAAAAGGACCCCCACTCCCCCAATAACTATAAAAAGACCCCACTCCCGCAACACATATAAAAAGACCCCCCTCTCCCCCCAATACATATGAAAAAAGTAGACATCCTTGGGGATGGTTGGGACCGGTGGCTGCGGGGTCCAGCGCTGGTGGGGTGTCTGAGGGAGCCACCTGGCTGGGGAGGGCCCTGGGCGCAGGCCCGGGTCATGTGGGCCCGCTCGGAACTGGAGTTGCGGGCGCGGAGGATGGTGGATGAGAGGGGCAAGGATCCTAGTAGGGACTGAGGGGTGGGGAAGGATCCCGGCGGTATAGGGCCTGGCTGGGGGAGCTCAGGGGATGCCAGAAGGGACCTGGGGATGGTGTGTGTGGGGTGGGGGGGGGGGGGCTGAGGAGCGTGGCTGGGAACTCTGGGAGAGCGCGGGTTAAGGCCCGGCCACCCGGGCCCCTAACACTCATCACATCCACTCATCCATCGACTGACAATACACAATACGATAGCATCATACATACACGCAGCACGCAGATACATCATCAACAATCCATAATTATGCACTCGTACAACTATCCAGATATACTTATACTTGTCCACTCAATAACAAACATCTCACATCATATCATGCATGCCTCTAATACATACTACATCCAAACTCATCGACATACAGCATGCACTCAGATACATACCTCATACACTCCACTCATGACTCAGCTGCACTCAATACCATACATCATCCTACTCATACATACATGCATGCACTCAGATACATACACTCAACACATCCACTCATACATGCTGCAATCCACTCATACATACATGCATGCACTCAGATACATACACTCATACATTTACATTGATATTAGATACATACACTCATACACTGAAATACATACATTCATACATACATACACACACTCAGATACATACACTTATACATGTATACATTCAGATACATACACTCATATGTTTGCACACACTCATACATACATGCATGCACTCATAGATACATACACTCATACATACACATACATATTAGATACATACACTCATACATGTATGTCCTGATGCTGGGGCCCACATGTGATTTCCCCGTGTACCAAGTGGGCCATTCTGAGCCTGGACCCTTTTCCAACCGGTGACTTTTTCAACTGCTGAGCATTTACATGGCTTTGGTAAGAGGTTGTTACATATTTAAGTGTTTTCAAAGGTGTTGAAATACTTTATAGACACGTGTTTTATTCCTATCTCTGCCCAACAGAGGGCAGTAGCGTTACACAAAACGGCCTTGGCTGTGCATCTGAAGCTGTGCGGCTGTTCATATATCACCAGAAAGGACAGAGACGCACAAACCACTGGGCACAGAATCCTTTACTCAAATCAATACCTTAATCTGTAAGCAAATGTAATTTAATATATTGCTTGTGGATACCAACAGATGTCAAAGTTCAGAACTGCGGTGAAATCACTGAGCCCAGGATAGAAACATGTGTATGTATGTATGTATTGTATGGATATTATAACTCTATTATCATATAGAAAAGATGTATGTTATGTTGATCTAATATATACTATATTGTCATATGTATATATACTTATACAACAACACCACAACACACACCACACCCACAAAGTGTGTTGTGCTGTGTGTGTGTGTGTATATATAATAATATATATCATATATTATATAATAATTTCACTCATGTTTTGATTTTGCTTCTGGTTTTGCCAAAGCTTGAATTGGTTTTGGATTTTTACGAAGTGATGTGAAGAAAACCACAAAATAAGCAGGAAAATTTTAAAATAGCGTGCTAAAACATGACCAACATGTCTAAAATAAGTATAAAGTCATAAAAACAATTAGAAAGCTAAAATAATATAACAGGAAACTTATAATAAGAAAGAAAAGGCATGGTAAGAAACACTTGGGCTGGTCTTCTGGTTCTAATTAATGAATGGGTTTTGGCATTACAAATCTTAGGGTCTTTGGTTTTGTATTTGGTGTGTGTGTGTATACAATTTAATGGAATATATGCGGATATAAACATACAACAATACACGTTATATAGAAGCATGTGTATGTGTGTATATATATATATATATATATATATATATATATAAAGCATTGCACACTACAAAAAAAAAAAAAAAAAACAATTATATACAACTAATGGACTTCAAAAATGTCTCTCCATAAATTTTCATTGATATTTCAGTAATGGTATGAATTAAAGGTTCACGTTAGTAAACCTCAGAAATCAAATTTTCAATAGTCAGTTGTCCATATTCCCACAGCAAGGAAGCACAACTCCACAATTTTCATTGGCTGTTAGCCGCTCACATGACCAGGCTGTCTCGCTGCAATAGCAAACAGGTTTGTCTCCTCAACTTTTGGTATCCTTGTCTCTCCCGTGCACGTGCAAGCTCCCGCTCACTATGGCCACGCGCGTTGGAATACACACGTTTTTTTGTAGCGCGAGCTATGTAGCTCGCTACGTATCTTGCACTATGGATGAGGCCTAAGCGTCCCATTATAATCTTATCTAACGGATATAAACATTACATGTTAGCACACCTGGGGCAAACTAAACAGTCACTCCTGCACTTGTGTTTGTACCTTGACTGAAAATAACCTTTCATTTCCACTCCTTAACCCAATCAGGCTGATTCTTATCATCAGAGTGTCTCTTGCAGATAAAGAACATTTAACTTTTTTTTGAGTAAAATACTCAAACAAAGTTGCTCTCTTATTAAGATCTCGTCCACCGGTAATATTTAATGATCCAATTTTGAGTTTTTGCATAGCGAAAGAGGAAAAAACACACTGTGAGCAAAAACCGACAAAACAAAAAATAGAATCCAAAATAATAGCTATGATTCTACCATAATTCAGAAACAACAATATTTACTTCGCAATTAGTTTTTTTACTTTTTGCAATAACTTTTTTTAAACAATACCGTTTTTGTTTATCAATATCTAACCAAGAACCTTTCTTCAAAATGAGATTCACTGAGCCCAGAAATAACTGCAAATCATGGAAATAAAACTGCACTTGAACCCCCCGTCTGCCCTTAGTCTAGTCTTGGAAATCCTTAATCTTAGTCAGACTATACTGAGAGCCCTTAAAGGCCTGACAAGAGAGAAGGTCAGAAAACTGCGAGTTATCGGTAGCATACTCATATTCTTCATCGTCCGAAGACTCAGATACATCACTTTCTTCTCCCACAGAAACAATTTTTGAAGAATTTGAGTCATTGGATACTGCAGACAGACTTACTAGAGGGCTGGGCTAAACAGAAAAGGTGTAGCTTCCACCTCAGATCTGTCCTCCACACCAATGCAGGGCTGCAGAGCAAAATTAGTGGTTGCCGCTGGCAGCGAATTTTCCTACATTCTCACTGTTTTAGCCATTTTTCCCCCCGTTGGCTTAACTCACCTGAAAAAGTGGCCTCAGAGTTCAGAACAGTACTTTTAGTTACCTCAAGAATCCTTTCATCCTCCTGTTACAAAACTCTCTTCTTGCTAGAATCCATGTCCTCACAGTCAGCTGCATGCTGCCCAGTTACACCAGTCCCTGCTTTTTCACACCATTTTTTCAATGTCTTCTCCATGCTGCCCAGTAACAGCAGTCTGCACTGTGTCACCTTCCACAGTGTCCACCTCACTGTGCTCAATAACAGCAATCTGTACACCTTCCACAGTATCCTCTTCACTCAAGCGGTTGAGGGACTCGGCGCATGCACAGAAGGATCCTCGGGGCCGGCGCGCATGCACAGAGGCCTCCGGCGCTCAGCGCAGCACCAACAACACTTGGGAGACTGGGAGACGGAGACCACACACACACACAAGGAATTCACAGTTAGTATAAATATAGAAGTGCAAATAGCTTAAACAGGGGTTGTGTGCCGAGCATGCGCGTTCAAAGACAAACTTCTTTGTTTTTTGTCACTGAAATTGTGTTTTGATTTTTAATCAAAAACATCATCACAAATACAATTTCTGTGATAAAACATTGACAAAAGACAAGGAAGTTTCACTTAAAATGCACGTGCTCGGCACACACACCCTTGTTTTGTGACCAGTACCATTCTCACTCTGGCCTTCTCTAGTATTCAAAATAGGGCAAGCGTGTTTCAAGTGACTAATTGAAAAGCATTTAATGGTCTCAGTGCTCGCATACCTCACATAATCCTGCAATAACGTTTCACTACTAATAAATGGGGGAATATTAGACAGAGTAACTTTAACTAATGGACTAGCTAAAGGCAGAACATTAAACAAACAGTTGTTTGTCAAGTGCAGTACTGCTCAGAAAAACTACTTCATCTTTAATCATTCGGAAAGCTGATTTAATATTCTCAGAATCTGCAATTTTCCACAGAAATGTTACCATCTACCATACATTTTATGGGGGGGGGGGGGGGGGAGGTGAGGGGTCACCATAGTGGCCAAGGCCACAAGCTGACAAAAAGTCAGCTATATAGAAAACAACCCCAAACAATAAAGGCTATAAGATAAACCAAACAAGAGAAAAAGTTTGAAAAAGACAGAGCTAACACATTCACTCATTTCAACACTCCAACCCAGCAGCCACACTCTCACAGCATGAGAGAGAGAAAACACATTACAATTGCATGACCCAGAGAGTGTAAAATGGCTAGCAGTCCAGTAGAGACCTAGCACAAAACGGTCTTTCCCCATTATCTCTTAGCATACATTGCTTCCACAGCAGCCAGGGATTTTGGGGGTAATGACTTGCAAATAAGCACACAGTGTTCAGGCAATGTAAAGATACAAATGTCCTTCTTTGTACTGTTTTAAACAATCGTGTCTAATAAAATCATTACAATGTCAACTTAACTCTGTGAACAGGACATACTCGAAAACGAGAAGTAACTCTCAATGTTTTGTTTCCTGGTTAAACATTTTATAAATAAAATGTTTCGGACCTATACTGCTCTTTTTTATTGCAGTCAGTGGGAGACTTACTGCCCTATGTAATACAAAATAAGTTATGGTGAGCAGGCCCGCCAACAGAGGGGTCTGCCGGGGTTGGTGTCCCGGGTCAAGTGAGTCAGGGGGTCCAGCCGCCAGGGCCCCCTTTGTGGCCATGCCCGTGTCATTGAAAAAAAAAAGTGCAAGTAGAAAAAAAAATGCCGGCTATCCCGTACGCATGCGCAAAGCAGAGGTCTTGGTGCGCATGCGCAGGGAAGCAGGGTGTCCAGCCTTGTTCCACCCGCGCCTCATTCCCCCCCCCTGCAGCAGCTACGGGGACCGGGGGTGCCCCCGCGCTGCACCGCAAATGCTCCTCTGGACATGCTCCCAATGTGGGACAGAGAGGAAGCGCTGTGGCAAACCCATGCCCACCAACCCAGCTCCCCCGTGCCAGCCTCCTGCCCTTGGCAGCAGCCGTGGGGACCAGGGGCTGGGGAGGGGGACACAAAATGCACCCACCCGGGCAGTCAGCCACTCAGTTGATCAGTTACCCACCCAGGCAGTCACCCACCCACCAAGGCAGTCACCCAGCCAGCCAGTCACCCACCCAGCTAGTCACCCAACCAGGCAGTTACCCACCCACCCAAGCAGCCACCTACCCAGTCTCCCACACAGCCAGTCACCCACCCAGCCAGTCACCCAGGCAGTCGGTCAGTCAGTCAGTCAACCAGGCAGTCGGTCAATCAGTCAGACAGTCACCCAGGCAGTCAGTCACCCACCCAGGCAGTAACCCACCCACCCAGGCAGCCACCCCCACAGGCAGTCACCACCCAGGCAGTCAAACCCAGGCAGTCACCAGGCAGTCACCCACCCACCCAGCCAGTCAGTCACCCAGGCAGTCAGTCAAGGCAGTCAGTCACCCACCCAGGCAGTCAGTCACCCACCCCTCCTGCTTGTCCAGGCCTCCCGAATGGTGGATGAGGGTGGGTTAACCCCTTAATGGCTGTAGTGGTTAATAACCGCTATGGTGATTAAGGGGTTAGGGGACATTACATTGGCTGTTTTTATTCTTGTTTATGTTTTGCAGCATCGGAGGGGGCATGACGGTGATGAAGATGAGGATGGCCTTCATCGTGGCAGCCGGACAAGAGTGAGTGCTATATGTATTTATTGTATTTATTGTTCTTTCTGTATTTAAAATGGGCACATTCACTATTATCCATATGTGGATAATAGTAATTTTGCACATTACTGTACTGTACTGTATGTGTTAGGGGGGGTGTATTTATTGTAAAGTATTTGTGTTGTTGTATTTTTTTGGGGGGCACAGAATTGGTACTGCAGGCCTGCGGGGAACACCCGAGGGCCACCGCCGGCCTCTAGTATCATTGCTGTGCATCCCAAAAATGTGATATATGTAATGGGGGTATAGGGGTTGTTGGGGGCACAGGGGGTGTATGTTGTTTAGTTTATTGCAATGTTTATTGGGGGGGCAATTGTCCCCAATAAACATGCTATTATGCCTTAACCCCTTCATTGCCTTAGCGGATAGCCGCTATGGTAAAGAAGCAGCATTAATGTATTTTAATAATATTGTGCGGGAGCAGGGGGTCCCCTGAGCTGAACCGCATTGATTTGTGGCTCAGGGACCCCTGATTCCCGAGTTACAGGCCCCGGTATGGGGCATCAGAGGCCAATGTCATCGCCATCTTTATAGCGTCCAAGACGCGACGTGGGCTCTATAAAGATGGTGGCGACACTGGCACCGCGGCACCTGCTCCTCTTCCAGAGTGTCACGGAGCATAGCTCTGCCCCCTCGGTCGCGCCGTGCCTCTTCCGCGCACGGCGTGCACGCGTGACATCGCGCAACGATCCCCAGCTGCGTATCAAGCTACTAAAGAGCCCCTTGTCTGCCTGCACCTATCCCAGCTTCCGCTGAGGCCGCGCCTCCGCTCCGCCTCCCAAGTCATTGGTCACTTCCTGTATAAAGACCCAGTCAGTGCTCAGTCTCTTTGCTGAGCATAATCAAGTGTAGCCTTTGCGTGTGCCTGTTGTGTCTAGACCTGTCTTGTCTAGTTCTCTTGCAGTTAACCCTACGTGTACCGTCCAGCTTGTTGTGGATTCTCTCTGGCTCTTGACCCCTGGCTTACGGACTTCAACTACAAGTACCTCTCTAATCCTAGACCCTTGGTTTACGGATTTACGGACTACTACTATGTGTACCTCTCCAAACCCGGACCCCAGCAAGTATTGGATTAACCTCTTCTCTCCTACCCAACCCAGCAACGCTCACAATCCACCTTCTGGGCACACCCCCGCTGCTGTGGGTGCGTGGCATAGTCCTTCCCACCTCAGTGCCGGGGTCAGGTCTAGCTTGTGGGCTTGCGCAAGCATTACACATACAGCTGGAATGAGGTAGCCATGAAATTGGAAAGGGCCTAATTAAAGAGGAGGAGCAGAAGACCCTGCTGCAGCAACCGCTTCAACTGCTACTGCCGCTGCTGCAGCCACCACTGCCGCTGCTGCAGCAACCACTGCCGCTGTTACAGCCGATGCTGCCGCCGCTACGATGCCACTGCTGATGCCGCTGCTTGCGCGCATAGGAAGGCTGAATTGGAAGTGAACTTAGAGACCTTAAGTCAGGAAACATAAGCCACCAAGCCAAAATCCTAGAAGCAGCCGCAAGACAGGATGGCGGTGAGCAACCGTACGGATTTCTTCAGAAGATCCTGCCCAGTGCACTAGAGATGTAATGAGCGACGCCAGTGGGAACGCCAGTTCACCATCTTTATCTGATTAGGAGGATATCACAGATGCTGAAGCTATTGAGAATCCATGGGAAGTTGACCCTGTTTCTATAAAGGCATACTCTACCTGGGATGGCTACAACAGTGATCCACACGCTCGCATGCATACGATGCACTACAACAGCCTCGCAGTCCAGGTACACTCACACAGAGAAACACAGCTCTCCACACTGACCACCGAAAGGAAGAGGTGACGGCAAGATTCCTCCCAGCAACCACCATTGCGCAAAGCGCACACTCTGCACACACATGAAAGACGCCCAAGCAACCCCACTCGACCATACAGTCCAGCTGCTAACTTAAATGGCGGACAGAGCAACATACCCAAATGCAACCATCCACATCTTCCACAACACCAACAGACTGAATCATCAGGCCTAACAGACATGGGCAAGTACATGATCCAGCGTGATCTGGTCAAAACAGGACTTACTAACTTTGGCAACTGTCCTGAGAACTACAGATTATGGAAGTCTACATTCAAGGATATAACCAGGAGTCTGGACGTCACTGCAAGAGAAGAACTTAACCTGCTAGGCAAATGGTTGGGGAAAGAATCTTCAAAGCATGTGAAGAGACTCAGAGCAGTAAAGTTAAACCACCCTCAAGCAGGTCTTGACTTAGTATGGGAAAGACTAAAGGAGTGCTATGGCAGCCCAGAAGTAATTGAAGATGCACTTTTCAAGAGAATTGACAACTACCCACAATCTCGGTCATAGATTATACAAAGTTCCGAGAGCTCGAGTCGCATTTCCTCCCTTTTTATTCTTCACAAATTGTATTCGCGAATCAGCTAAAACAACAAATGATCCCAGCTTCGCCATAGGTACACCAACTGCACCCAATGCAAGCTACCTCAAGAATGAAGGACCGGGGACAAGATACGGTAACACCAGAACCACTATCCCGGTCCACAGGACAGACGTCTCTTCTACAGCATATACACATCCCTATCATTCTATCACAACAAGCGGGAAGACGGAGGACCCAAACAGGGAATGTCCCATACACAAGAAACCACACACACTTAACAGGTGTTTTTGGTTTAGAATGAAGCCAATAGAGGAACGCAAGAGCCTACTCAAGGAATTTGGAGTTTGTTTCAGATGCTGCTCTTCCACAAGTCACCTGTTCAAAGACTGTAAAGAAGCTATTACATGCAGTGTGTGATAGTGACAAGCATGTAACATCTTTACATCCAGAAGCACTTACGCTCTATCAACTCAACAACCCTACCTCCATAGCAAAGCATGGCAGGGAAGAGGGAGAAAAAAAAACACCATCACCATCTGTCACATCCTAGTGCACCGAGGTGTATGACCAGAGCTCCTGCTCCAAAATATGCCATGTCGCAGTATACCCCAAGGGACAACCTGAGAGGGCTACTAGGATGTACGCAATCATCGATGATCAAAGCAACCGATCATTAGTCAGAATTCTTTAACTTATTCAACACAACGAGACAATACCTCCCCCTACACAATCAGAACATGAGCAGGACAGATGGAGAGAAAATGGCTACACCATGTGTTCCATACATGGTAGAATAAAAATACCACTCCCTACACTTATAGAATGCAATCAGATGGCAGCGAACAGGATCGAGATTCCTACACAAGATGTGGCATGTCATCACCCACACCCACACCCTAGGGGAATAGCCGACCACATCCTGCCATTAGAACTAGATGTCAAGATTTAGCAACTGCTCGACAGGGACTTCCTGAGAGTGCGCAAAATCCGTGAACAGTAACGAACCCCATAACGCTCTATTTGCCCAAAGACAATGTATGCATTGGCAAAAGGCGCAAATCGGACTATGCTGATGCCTGAAGAATAAAGATAAAGGAACGTGGACACGCATCACTCTTCCAACCAAGCCCTAGCCATATCCACATGAAGGAAAGGCATGGCAATAAAGAGAAGCAAGGTCATACACCTTAAAACCACAAAGACATCTTTATATCAGAGGAATGTGACAATGGCCTAGGTTGTACAGTAGTGTAGGCCAGGGGGGCGCAAACTTTTTTTTCCCTGCGCCCCCCTGCCGGCGGTCCCCTCACCTCCGCGCCCCCCCTCACCCCTATGGCATTTTTTGACGCCGCCCCCCCCCCCCCCCCCCCGCACTCAGTCTCGCACCCCCCTGGGGGTCGCTGGTCTAGACAACAAAGGACAATGATCAAAATCAGATATATGGCGCACAGCCAAAGAGTGGGTCAAAATAGAGAATAAAAAGATTATATTATTAAATAAACATAAAAAAATGGAGGTAAAGCAACCCTCCTACGCGTTTCGTGCGGATATGCACTTTATCAAGGAGTCAGGTACTGTTTGTGAGAGCAGCCCTTTTAAACTCAGCTGTTTCTGTGGCTTCGTGCCAAGAAATGCAATGACGTAATCGCGTTGCGACACCCCGCGCATGCACACAAGCGAAATGGCCATAGGATTGCCGAGTGGTGAAACAGTTGCTCCTGCAAGCAGTCCATGCACTCTCACGTCGCATGCTTCAGGACATAGCGTCAGGAATTTCATGGAAATACCAATAACAACAAACACAGATCTTAAACTACACGAAAATATGAAGACATGAAAATAAGAATATATATATATCTGGTGCATGACAGTTTCATTATAAAAAACAGATACATTAGCAGATTACCTCCTAGGACACAGGTATGTCCAAAACTGGACTCCAATTTGTAGCATAATTTGATAAATTATTAAAAGGTTTACAGAGGAGAGAGAGAGAGAGAGAGAGAGAGAGAGAGAGAGAGAGAGAGAGAGAGAGAGAGAGAACGAGAGAGAGAGAGAACGAGAGAGAGAGAGAACGAGAGAGAGAGAGTACGAGAGAGAGAGAGAACGAGAGAGAGAGAGAGAACGAGAGAGAGAGAGAACGAGAGAGAACGAGAGAGAACGAGAGAGAGAACGAGAGAGAGAGAGAACGAGAGACAGAGAACACACGATGTACCACCTTCAACAAAGGAAAAGAAAGATCTCCTTAAGGTGATTGAAATGTTCAAAGATAAGACAAACAGTTGGACAGCTCCACCTCCATTCCACTCACCCAGTGGACATCTCCTAAACAAAGTAGAGGGAATCAAGAAACCCACACAAACAGATCAGTGGCACAATGTGCTTACAGACCAGAGTCCTGCAGGCCATGCTACTGGGTTAATGTCTACAGCTCACCTGTAGAACACGTCATCGCCAACAGAACCAAAGTTTCTGACATTTTACCATTAGAGACCATTATTTAAACCTCAACTGGGACCTTTTTTTCCTTTTACCATAAATTAACCATTTGTTCAATGTTAGTACTGTAATCTGTTTGTCTATTGCTGCTGCTATTGGTTGTTTATTTTTGCTATTTGCACTTCCTCTGCTGCCTGGGTAATTTTTTATAATGCTGTCCAGCTGCATCCGCTGCCATGCCAACCTGGCTTGTTTTGATGCGCGGGTCGTCATGACGTTGTTGAGGTGCGCCACGCGCTGGCGCCATGAAATCATCAACGTCTTCCAGCGTGATGATGTCACGCTGTACCCGGCATCAGAAGGCCGGTAGAAAATAAAACAGAGGAGACAGAGGATACCAGAATTAACCTGTGAGGAAGCTCTAACAGAGCGAAATGCGTAGGGTGAGCACCGCAAACAACATGAGGATTACCAAGCTATTGGTGAATTTTGGGGAACATTTGGCCAAGATTGGGTTCTTCCTTCCCTGGTTTACACCAGCATCGCCTGTGGACGGCCTCTGCGGGTGGACTACCAGTGAGGGAGGGAGTGCTGTCCCTCCCCATTGCATGACCCAGGGTGGTCCAACTGCTTGATACCACATTGTGTTTGTGAGTGTATTACTTTTTATTTGATTTTTGTTATAAAGCATTCTGCATCATTTTGTGTCCTCTTTTTTTTTTTATATATATGGGATCCTCCTCCCCTTGTCTTTCCACATGTATACATTTGGCTACCTACTCTGTCAGATGTCACCATGAGATCATCATATGAGAGACCTGATGTGAGTGGGCTCCTGATCTTTTGTTTTCGAGTTTGATTGTGCCTGTGTGTATAGCAACAGAGTTTGTGTGTGTCTGTCTACAGAGTTTGTGTTTGTAGCTGCAGAGTTTGTGTGTTTGTGTGTTTGTGTGTGTGTGTGTGTGTGTGTCTGCAGAGTCCGTGTGTAAGTGGGTCTGTCTGCAGAGTTTGCGTATATGTGTAGAGCTGCAGTGTGTGTGTGTGTGTGTGTGTGTGTGTGTGTGCGTGCGTGCGTGCGTGCGTGCGTACGTGCGTGCGTGTGTGTGTGTGTAGAATGTGTGTACAGAGGGGGCTGCAGAGTTTGTGTGGAGGCTGCACATGTGTGTGTATTTATAGAGTGGGGGACAGCTGTGTGTGTGTGTATCTATATCTAGATAGCGGCAGTGTATGTAGAGGTGCTTGAATGTATTTTCAATTTTATTTTAATAAACAAATCTATATAACTATACATCATTTTTTTTTAAAGCTTACATTTATCCTATAATAGTAATAATTCCTTCAGAACAGGGCATTACTGTTCTGAGGCCTCGGGCCTTCAACTCTTCCAGCAAGGGCATTATTGGTCAGTAATGACCTGTTCTTCAGGGATTGTTACTTAAGTATTTTGGCTTTTTTTAATCAGTTATTATTTCTCATTTTATTTTCCTTGCCATGCCAGTAATTAATTCATCTTGAACTGTGTGAGACAAATAAGTACGTGATATTTCTCTCTAATGTTTTAGGCATAGTACGGGTAAGATGTTCTTTCATTACAGGAACAACCTTGGCAATTAATTAGATTAAACCTACAAATTTTCCGTTATATGGTATATATAATGTGTCATCACTTCCTCTGAATGCTAAATTATGTTCAGCTAAATACAAAATTGCTGAAATTATACACTCGTAAATATTTTTCCATTGCTGAGTTTTAGTTTCAATCAATTTTTCATGTTCTGTGTCAATTGTATTTTGCAACTTTAGTTGTCTTTTCATTTTGAAGCCAAGTATGCATTGCTTGCAGGTGATTTGGGGATCTTTCGTGAGTTTCCAGATGATCGCTTAAATCAAACCAATCACGTAATCACGTAAAGACGTATCCAGTGCTTTTTTTCCCCCTGGGCCCAGGACTAGAGTTTCTAATGTGTCCCGCCTCCCCACCACCCAGTGTTGGCAGCCTTGCAAGACCCCCACCTCTCTCTCCCACTGCCCACCTTCCAATATGTCTTTCACGTCTCTCACCCCCTTTCTATCTCATCCACCCCCTCTCTTTCACCCACCTGCCCTCTTTTTCATCCACCTGCCCTCTCTTTCACCCACCCCCTTCTCTTTCACCCACCCCCTATTCTTTCACACACACCCTATATCTCTCACCCCCCTCTCTTTCACCCATCCCCCTCTTTCTCACCCACCCCCCTCTATTTCACCCAACTCCCTTTCTCATCCACCTCCCTCTCTCTCTCTCTCTCTCTCATCCACCCAACTGTCTCTCACACTCCCCCTCTTAATCACCTACCTTTCTGATTCACTCACCCACCTCTATCACAGACACACACTCACTTCCACCCCTCTCCGCAAGAATTTTACCTGAGGGGGAGTAGGGCTGCTTTGGTCCATAAGGAAAAATCAGACAAATTCTTTGCGTCTGTGTTTACCAGGGAAGAACAATTAGTTAACCGAGGAAGAAGTTCATAGGCGGGTAGATAAAATTAAAGTAAATAAGGCACCTGACCCCAATGGCATACATCCAAGAGTTCTCAAGGAGTTAGGTTTAGTAATAGCCAAACCATTATATTTAATATTCAAGGACTCCATTTCCACAGGCTCAGTACCACAAGAATGGCATAAAGCAGATGTGGTACCTATATTTAAAAAGGGAGCTAGATCACAACCAAGGAATTACAGACTTGTAAGCCTGACTTCAACAGTGGACAACCTACTTGAAGGTTTAATATGGGAGACTGGAAAACAAAATGATTAGTAATAGTAATCATGGATATATGAAGGATAGATCATGCCAAACTAACCGTATTAGTTTCTTTGAGGAGGTAAGTAGGAATTTAGACCAGGGTAATACAGTTGATCTACTTAAATTTTGCAAAGGCTTTTGATATGGTTTCCCACAAGAGGTTGGTGTACAAAATAAAGCAAATTGGAATCAGTAAAAATATATGCAACTGGATTGAAAACTGGTTGAAGGACAGACAACAACAGAGAGTTGTCATAAATTGAACTTTTTCAGGTTGGGCTAAGGTCATGAGTGGAGTGTGATAGTGAAGGGGTAACAAGGCCATCAATAAAGGTATTATGCCCGGCTGGTCACCTCTGAACCATATTTTTGGGTTTAGAGTGTCAGCTCTTGGACCCATTGGTTGTACATGAAATGTATGGGATTGTGCAACAATAAAGAATTTATGTGTGTTTTACCTTTCCAGGAGTGCTAACCAGATTCACAGGCTATGAAATTCAAGGGGGGTGTTTGCGGAAAAAGTGTTGTGATATTGTGTCTAGGTAGATGGGGCCCAGAGTTGATGGCCACCACTATAAGGTATCTGGGAAACAAGTCAGACTCACGGGCACATATAGGCACAGACCTCTGGTCAAAATCCTCCCTTGAAAACAGTTACGCGACTCACCGCCAAGTTCCCTGCTTCAGCACAGACCAGAAAGTTAAAAGGGGGCATAGGGAAGTGAGGTGTCCCTGACACAATCAAGAGGTCCCTAGGTTAAGGGGGATACTCATCTAATGCCCAGGTCACCCAGAAGCTGTATAGGGTGTGACTCACCACTAAGTTCCCTGCTTCAGCACTACCAAGGAAGGTAAACGGGGCATAGGGATGTGAGGTGTCCCTAAAACAGTCAAGAAGTCCCTAGGTTAATGGGGATACCCAGTAAATGCCCAGGTCACCCAGAACGGTATAGGGGTTCTGGGGGTACTCCAATCAGCTACAAGATTG
>WSYH01007868.1:0-31378 GCA_036426205.1 Ascaphus truei | reverse complement strand
GAGAGTGTCAGGGAGAGAGAGAGTGTCAGGGAGAGGGAGAGAGAGAGTGTCAGGGAGAGGGATAGAGAGAGTGTCAGGGAGAGGGAGAGAGAGAGTGTCAGGGAGAGGGAGAGTGTCAGGTAGAGGGAGAGAGGGTGTCAGGGAGAGTGTCCGGGAGAGAGAGAGTGTCAGGGAGAGTGAGAGTGAGAGAGAGTGAGAGTCAGAGAGAGTGAGAGTCAGAGAGAGTGAGAGTCAGAGAGAGTGAGAGTCAGAGTCAGAGAGAATGAGAGTCAGAGAGAGTCCGAGAGAGTCCGAGATGCCAAGTGTCAGGAAGAAAACATTAATTTTATCGTTGTTCTTGTTCTTTTTTTTTTATACTGTACTTTTCGAAATAAACCTACGTTTCTTTGAAAATTGAAGTTTTTTTGTTTTTTTGCGGCCCACCTAAACTTAAATCTTGTTTATTTGGCCCGTGTTAGCTTTTGAGTTTGACATGCTTGCCCTATACCATTGGATGGGTTGTAACAAATTGATATGCATTTTCTTTTGAAATCCTCTTGTTTATGAAGTAAGAAAGCTCACTACCTACAGTCCCTTCAGTATAATTGTCATAGTCCTATGACCTATCGTCGAAGAGTCTATTTAAGTCTCTGAGATCAATATCAGTGAAGTGGCCTTCCAACGATTGACACATGTACTAGAGGGGTGCTGTAGGGAAAGAAAAGAATCCCTGTATGTAGCACTCAACCTCTATTGAGATAAATAATATTTCATTTTTTATACATTTTTGTATAAGAGAAAACATAAGCCTATATTAAAACCTAAACGACGCTGGAATAACCGGACTTGGAGGACCCCAATGAGTCCTAATTAATTGGGTATACAATATACCCCTCAGTGTCAGCGTGTGAGGGAGTTCCAGTGGAAAATATGTACTCTCATATATAGCACCATATTAAAGCTGTATGAGATAATCAAATCTTGATGCCTTAAGGTAAAGTGACCAAATTATAGAAACAACACCAGTGCTGTGTGTTGTGACAAATAACCACCTGTATTCGTGATACAAAAAGTGCTAAGTGTGATATATAGTGAGAAATCACTTAAAAATTGTGGAATCAGCAAAGACCTTGGTAGTCTCCTATTTATAACTCAAAAATGACACCCTGTAAATCCATAAAACGTATCATTGTAAATGTCTGCAGACTGTAGATAAATGTCAGTCAAAACCCACAGAGAGACACAAAGTGCAGTGTGCCACCCAAGCTGATATCGGGCTTGTGTTGAGTGTGATCAACCACCATTTGGCACACTGTCCCCGCTTGATCACCATACAAAACTAATTGTATAGAGCCCCATAGATTTGGAGAAAGCTATTGTATAGCTGAACGATAACCATAACTGTAGCTGGCTATAGCTAGTGGCTGCTTCCGGGGGCCTACATCTAAGTTTAGCTGACTAGTTAATATACTACAGTAGGAAAATGCCGGTTGTTAGCCGAGACCTACTGTCTCAGTCACGTCATTGACGTCACAATGCTAGTGTCATCTCTACCCAAAGATGTACCTACAGTCCCTTCACTATAATTGCCATAGTCCTATGACCTACAGTCAAAGAGTCTATTTAAGTCTCCTAGATCAATATCCGTGAAGTGACCTTCCAATGAGTGAGACAGTCTATATCAGTGAGATTTCTTAGGACACTTTGTGCTGAAGTCCAGTATAAAGTGTTGAGTTTCCTTCCAGTAATTCATGATTAAACTACTTTGGAATAATTCTGGTTACTTTGTTAAATTGTGAAGTTAATCATTTAAAATCATTACATTTCACAAACCAATCCAAAGCAGGTTGAGTACGAGCGAAGATGACCATTAGAAAAATCCTAGTGTACAGTCACAAAAAATGCCTTTATGAAGACAGCTATCTCCAGCAGTGAACAACCAAAGAAACATACTTTCTGTTAAATATATTAAAATATTCTCAGAAACATTATTTTTGGAAAAACATGTAACTGTTATTTCCGTGCAATAAGCAAACTTCCTATTCCAGATTCAAGATACAGTATGTTGCAATTTGTAGCTAACTTATTTAGATTTTATGAGAAACCATAGGGAAGCAAGTGATACAGGACTGGAGACTCACATTTTTGGGGGGAAAGGTGATAGAAGAAGGAGTCCTACAGAAAAAAATCCCAAGGGTTTAACATTACTTGATATAGAGACATATAAGTATATATCTCACCTTGTGCTATGACTTTTACGTCTAAAAAAACATTACTTTAATTACAATAAAGAAGATAAAGTTCTAAATGGAAAGGAAAAAAAGGAACATATACTAGTTAGTACATTTCATTGACTTAAAGGAGTAGAAAATCTCACCTGTTTTTTGCAGAGGGTATGTAACGTTTAATAAATCTTCCATGAATGAAAGGAGAGGGCCTGCGATACTCAAAGCAAAGTCAGCAGAACCATTTTGCACAACTTCCTTGCGAGCCCAAATTCGTATCTATGACAATGTAACAAGATAGACTTTAACAAGTTAAATGACATGTCTACTCATCTATTTTCTAACTAGTCATTTTCTAAAGCTGGACCTGTACAGAGCAACGTGCATACTATATGTGTGATAGTTTAGCAAGGGCCTCATTTCATAAAGGCCCATGCAAAAGTGCCTATCAGGTGAATGTGCAGAGTATTGTGAAAGCAAGTGCCGAAATAATATTATTTAAATGAAGATATTATTGAAATGGACTGGTGGGGGTCTATGGAGAAGGATTGAAAGTGATGTTCAGTTTCCATTTTGTAAAATCTGTTGTCTTCAGTTTCCATTTTGTGTGTTGGAATGTGTCTGGTATAAACGGGAGTTTCGCTCCTAAGTAGATTTACGACTGTGATTAAAGTAACGCCCACATTCCTAGTGATAGGGTATACCAGGTACCTATTCATAGCTGTTTTGAAGCCAGTTCTAACCAGGTTTAATGAGCTGTAAAATGATTGGTTTAAAAATTAAGGAGTGGTTAGTATAATCTGCCTAGTAACACATTTTGAACAAAGGGACCAAGGAATGTATAAAAAGCCTGCCTGGAATCTCCCTGGCAGGAGAAAGTCTATTTGACTTTGGTGAATGATCATACTATGTATTAAATAAACTTCTCATTATCCAACGAACCCTTGTTTGTGAATTTACAAACAATGACACAAGTTATGAAAGTAGGTTATAAATTCTGATGTGCATGTACTGTACATCTCATATTGTGATGTACTTCTACAGTTCCGATGGTCTTTTGACAAACACCTTTACAAGATATTATAAAAAGATAAATCACTGAAAAGAAAAAAAGTAAATTAAGTGTAGCTTGAAAGATTGCGCAACCTTTTTTTAATAAGCTCTGTCCCACTTGGGTAACAGTAACACTATATCTCACCAAACATTAGATCAGACGTAGTACTCTCTTGTGTAATGTACATATAGTTAGAAATATAATGCAAACTATGTTTAATGAATGGATCTTATCTATCCCTTTTAGGTAAAGAAAATAGTAACACAACAAGTATCCGGCTTACCAGGCAATTTTTTGCGGTACCCGGAAATTACCCGGACATGGCACCAGGGGGCTTGGACCAACACAGGGTATTTTCCGTCCTGCTCTCTCTTACATGAAGTCGGCGGCGGAGGGTGAGGAAGACCGCTGAAGAGGGTGATGAGGACCACGGGGACATCGTGGGAGCAGCGACAGACATCCTTGTGGTGGCGGTAGCAGCAGAGGACGTCCTTGTTGAGCCAGCGCGGGAGCAACAGAACACATAACAGCTGATGCTGGTGGGAGCCGGGGAACATGTGACTGGAGCAGGAGCATTAATATCGGACAGCCAGGGATCATCATCGCCTCTGCAGCGGTCTTCTTCACCCTCCGCCACCGGCTGCAGGTAAGTCAATGCTACCCGCCCGGGCACCCAGTACCCGGCCAGTAAATTGCCCCTTAACCGGTACCCGGCAATCCTCAGGACCTGGTACAACACTAGTGTACATGTATAACTAAAAAGATGATGCAAATATTTCGTATCTATCATTTTTTGGTGAACTGTAACTCTAGTAAACAAACACTAAGGTCCGGATACATCAAGCTGCGGTAGAGCAAAAAATGCATTACATTTTGTAGCTCAATACATCAACGTTTCACCCTAAAAATAATGCATTTATTATTGTATCTGTTAACAAATAGGCATAATAGCGCATTTTCTGGTATACATCATACATACATACATACATACATACTCCAGGCTGGCATTAGCCCTGTCTTGTATGTATATATGTCTTGTATGTATATAATAATCAATAAAATGGCCATTACATGCCCATTATATACATAGGCAAGATAAGCTAAAGCAGCATGAAATAGGTGATAACAACTGGCCTTAAATACTGTACAGTCAATATAAACCACATAGTAGCCCAAGTGGTCAACTATTCATAGTTTTCCATCACTCGCTGAACACAAAGGGCTAAAAAGGGGTTAAAAGGGAGCCCGGCTACATAACTAATCTATATTTACTAACACTGATTCTGTTTTCATTTTAATTATATCAATCAGGCATTCAAAATGATGTCTTCATACATGCGACACGCATTTTATGAAGTCTTGTATTATTTTTTAGCACTGATGTTTTAAAATTCTTAGTACATAGGACCCTAAAAGGCTGGATGAAGTTGTCACCCCAAAAATTAGATCAGACATACTATTTTGTTCTGTAGTGAACACGTGTAGATAGAAAGATGATGGATACTGTGTATTTTTTATCTTTATGAATAACTTATAGTAAACCGATCACCAATCGGTAATAGTAAGAGCAACCGGTGCAAAGGAATAGTACTGACAGATCAAACAAACAAGAAGACACAGATAGTCTCCCAAAGATCCCTTTTTAACTGCACAACAAGGCTGCTATATGAAATAGGGGTACAATACTCCCTGACGGATAGTCTAATAAGCTGTATGGGGTATATATACCTTATGTACAAATGGGGTTTAGCGCAGTGTATTATAGGCACATTTGGGTTCGTTTGACCCTCCTCCCCCCACGATCATATTATGTATATGTACGATTCCATTAGCTGTTATTCACCTTATGCTGTGTCTGATTGGGATATTCTTAAAGTACCGCCCCGCCGTGTGGGTATATAAAGAGATAGCGCTACTCTATGTGTTACCTCCCACCTTGAGAAAGCGCCAGCCCCGAGCACGAAACGTATGTCGGGATGACGTCATCGCGTTGACGTCGGAGGTCACGGGTGAGACCGTTCTGGTGTATGGGGGGGCGGGTGTGTTTTTACTAGTGGCAGGCACTGCAGCTGGTATATCATTTGCGCACCGATTACCGTGATTAGACATTGAGTTACCACATTTGCAATATGGTTTATTTTGTTTTTTTCTGACACATAGGCTTTATTTGGAGTTTGGCCGTCAGATTACCATTTCTGTTGTGTCATTTGCATCTTGTCACTACCACTGTCGATTATACCGATACTTACCATGATTACACACTCTTGCCACTAACATTGAGAGGAGGCTTGATCTAGGGAGATATATATATTGTTAGGGTATACATACACTAAGTTGTTCCTGAGTCTATTTAGACTTACAAGTATATGATATATCCATATACCTGTCCCCTCTGCCTTTGATAGATACCTCCTCACTTTACCCCACACCTAGATTTAGCTACCACCATTAGGGAATACTAGACCAATTATCCATTGGATTATCCATTCTATTCCCCTCTGGTGTTACCTATCACCCTGCATTTTAATTGTTTTTATGCTAATTGAGTACGCGCCGTTGTTTCTTGCATTTAATAAAACTTTATTATTTTGCCTATATTAGGCTTTTATTGGTAACTGTCCTCCCACAGTGCTGGGAACGGTTACTTTCTGTACCCCATACAGCGTATTAGACTATCTGTCAGGGAGTATTGTACCCCTATTTCATATAGCAGCCTTGTTGTGCAGTTAAAAATGGATCTTTGGGAGACTATCTGTGTCTTCTGGTTTGTTTATTTTTTATCTATCCAATTTAGGTAAACAAAACAGTAGCCGAAAAGCAGAGCGCCGATAAGCGGGACCCTGCTGTACTCTGTTCTGTAGTGTACAGATGTGGTTAAATGGATGCCATAATCTATGTTTATACATTTTATTTATCAATTCTGGGGGGGAAAAAAACAGTAACACTAGAGCACTGTTTTTCAACCAGGGTTCCTAGGAACCCTTGGGTTCCCCAGGCATCCCTAATAGGTTCCCTGCAATTTTCTGGTCGTTAGAAAATTGTATCAAATACAGAAGAATTTGCAATACATCTGATCACAGAGTTGCTATTAGAGATGGTTGGGCGTTCCTTAGAATTTCACTTAGGGTTCCTTAACCAAAAAAAAGGTTGGAAACCACTGCTCTAGAGTAACATGGCTGGATAAAGTTAGGTCACCACAAATGTATTATAATAAATTGTTGTGTGTGTACCATACATAATTAACCGTTATTAAAAAAAATATTTGAACTCTTGCCTGGGAAATTCTGGTGCAGTCTCACAGTAAATGCCTCAACTTGCCGCAACATTGCCTCAACATTTCTGTGAGATTCTTAATGGCCCATCGGATTAACACAGCAGGAGTCCCTGCAGTCCCATTCAGTTTGAATGGGACTGCAGGGACTCATGCTTGGTAATCCGATGGGCCATTAAGAATCTCACAGAAATGTTGAGGCAATGTTCAGACAATATTGCTGCATTTACTGGGAGACTGCCCCAGAATATCCCAGAATTTCCCAGGTAAGTGTTCTAATACTGGTGGCTGCATCTGTAACTTTGGCTTTACTAACACTGTAGGGTGGAGGGTAAGAGGAGAAGGCAGTATGAAAAGGACGGGCGGAATCTGATTGTAAAGCTAGCATATGGCTAATGTGGCAAATGTCTGCTATTTAAAGGCAAAACTAAGCTGAGATTAATCAGCCTGCTGCATGGAGGCAGACTGAGTTGCTACTCCACCACACAGGAATTGGTTGACTTGGTCCTGTTCATTGTTCTACCTCCTCTAACCCCACTCATTGGAAGGAGCTGTTTTAGTGGTAGCAGCTCTGCACGAGGATTCAATTATGTTGTGTTGGAAACAGAGACTACTGTATTCCAGGGCCACCATTGAAAGCATGATCCACATCTGATTCTAGTGTCTCAGTTGTGGCAGTGATTACTGATACTTTCTCAACCCAAACACAGCTGTAGATGGATGCAGGTGACGAGAGTAATTCCAGACCAGGGCATAATTCCAGCTTGTGGAATCCCATAGCAGGCTTTGAATTAATGTCCCAGTCTCTTGCATCAGCTGCACTATCCAGCTGCTTCTGTTCTAACTGGGTGATGAACCAGCACCAGGTGGTGGGGGAACGGTTTCAGAGGCTCAGGAGGCACTTCAGAAAGGAGGAATGGGTGGGACAGTTACTTGCGCAAGTGCAGGACTGCTGGAAGCCTAACTGGATCTACAGTACTTGGCCAGTCATTGTTCAAGAGGGTGATGAAGGTGAGTGACATTTGGGGTAGTTGTTGCCAGCTAGCATCACAAAGGGCTTGTTGTTACCCAGAGGAACAACCTCTTTCAATTGCCACCCAATGATACAGTGGGGGAATCTGTGGGGATGCAATGTATTCTATGTGATGCAGAATTGCAAAGCGGCTGAAGCGGGTTCAGCTTGGTGTGACTGCATTGCAGCAACATATGCAATGAAAGCTATGTGATGTCATATTTTTCCTCCAAACGTGGGGCAACATCTCAAGGTCACCAGAACAGAGTCACCACCTACCACACCCTGACTTGGAAGGGGGAAGTCACCCACACCTTCACCATCTGGGCGGCACACCAGGCCCAGGCTGCACCATGGTCCAATGTTCCAAGTTATTCTCCTATTGGTTGTCCTATGGCAAGCACTCCTCCATCACACACTAACCTCCCCTGCGGCATCTCCTCCTGAACCATACTCAAAACAACCACCTTAGAGACAATGGGGCCAGAGAGTGAGACAGAGCAGATATCAGAATTTTACAGGGTCAGGTGCCCCATGGCAGACTTTGTATCCATTTGCATGTCAGAGCACATGGGTGCCCTGCCTGTTCTGTAGGAGTGTTGGTACTAGGGGTGAGCTACTTGAAAATGTGCAGACATGGGTTATCGGCGAGTATGTGTGCCTGTACCACCCTTGCGAGTTTTGTTTTTACAAGTAGGTCAGTCTTAAAGCGTTCTTTTCAAGCACCTCCCACAGCACTGTTGGATATGATGGAGATCCAACATCCTCTTCATCCTCATCCTCATCCTCATCCTCAATGCAATGTCCACCGTTGCAATTAAATTATTCTACTATTGTCTCACTCCTTGTCACTTACAGTCGTGGCAATGCGACCAATAGTCATGGGCTGTGTCCCGAAAGTTTTCATGTACCATCTATTATTCTGATGGATTAAACCAAGAGTAAGCTCTTTTTTGCATTCTATTGCCAGTGTGCTTCCTCCATTTACTCTCTGTTTGCAAACTAGGATGGAGGGGGAGGGACAAGAAACAGATAACAAACTAATTAGAATATATAGAGATGGGAAAATAGCAAGGGGTCATGGAGGTAGAATGGCGGCAAGTGGGAGTTTGGCAAGCAGGGAGTGTGACGGTAGGGGTAAATGTGACTGCTTTTAATAAAGGTCAAGCCTGCCATTACCCCTACCTGTCAGTAATACATTTGTATTATGTTATATGTGTATACTAGCTGATATACCTGGCATTGCCCGGGATAGAATTTTGCTGCTCCACCTCTCTCCGCTCCCCCTCTCTCTTCCCCCCTCTCTCTTCCCATTGCCATCTCTCTCTCCCCCTTTCCCTCCCCTTCCCCTTTTGCCCCCATTGCCAGCAATCTGTGCCCCTCCTGCACATGAATGCGGCCCTCCCGCATTCACAGCTGGGGTCCCCCTTGTTCACAGCTGCCCCCCCTTCACACCTCTGTTCCCCCGCCTTCATAGCTCCGTCCTCCCCTTCACCTTGTTGATTCCACCCCTTTACAGGTCTGTGCCCCCCCTTCACAGCTCTGTTCCCACCCTTTCTCAGCTCCTGCCCCCCCCTATCACAGCTGAAATCCCCCCCCTTCACAGTTCCACCCCCCACCCCCTTCAGAGTTCAGTGAGTGGGTGGGTGGGTTAGTGAGTGGTTGGGGGGGGGGTAGTGACTGTAGTGACTGGGTGGATGGGTGAACCCTCCGCTGCATCTCTCCCCCCCACACATCTGACCCTCCGTCCACGCATCTCACACCCCTCTGGCCCCCATATCAGCTGCGGAGGCGCACGCATCTCACCCCCCGGCCAAGCATCTCACTCCCCTCTGGCTGCAGGTAGCCGCCGGTGAAGGGAGAGGTGGAGAGAGCCGGGGGAGCACTCTCGGGGAGGGGGAGCCAGGGAAGTGAGAGCCAGGGGAGCGGCCTGTGGGGGGTAGAGCTGGAGAGAGCCGGGGGAGCGTACTCTGGGGGGGGGGGGGGCGGGGCTGGGGGAAGTGAGCCAAGGGAGCGGTCCCTGGGGGGGAGAGCCGTGGAAGGGAGAGCACCGGGGAAGTGAGTGCGCCGGGGAGCAGGCTCAAAAGCGTGGCGGGTGGAGTGCGAGGCGGCGGGCATGCGGTGTATGACTGTGGTGTATACCGGACAATGAGAGCTGTGGGGGGGGGGGACACATGGGGGGGGGGGGGGGGGGGGGGGGGCGGGGGGGGGGGGGGCGAGACAGACCAGCCAATGAGAGTCGTGGGAGGGCGGGCGGACCGACGGACCAATCAAATTGTCTACACTTTCAGTTTTATATATATAGATATATTCTGTCGCCTGGTTCCAGCACTTCAGGGACCAGGGGTTAATTTTGTTTTCAGATGGACTGTTGCAAGTGGTCTGTGATCTTCCCAAGTAAGGCCTATAATATAGTGGGTGCGCTTGCTGCGCCATGCGCACGGCACTTATAATTGGCTGTGGTTAGCCAGCCGTCCTATACTAGGGCCGCGTGCGTGCACAGCAATGAGCGTGGAGCCGGCCGATCGCGGGGAAGACTGTGAAAAGTAAGTTTTCGCGCTGCTACCTCTCAGTCTGGTATGTATGTGTGTGTGTGTGTGTGTGTGTGTGTGTGTATATATGTATGTAAACTTCCTGCTGCTTTCCACGTTTTTTTAAGAGTTGCTGCTTTCATGCCATCACTCTTAGTAAGGACTTCAATCTATAATGCATTACTGGACTGTCCGGTAGTAAAGGGAGTAAATAAATCATACCAATATTTTTTAATTCATAAAATTGTTGTAGTGAAAAGCCAAAGCGGCTATGTATTAAGCTGATCATATTAATGACATACCGCATGTCAGTAATTTAATATCCTGATGTAATTAAATAAGCTGTATCAAATGTACAACATTTGTTTATCAAGTCTCATATCCATAACATAAAGTATGTGTGTGTGTGTGTGTGTCGCTCGCAGCAGCACGGACCGTACACACAAAAAGTGTGCGTCACGTGAACGAGTGTTCACACAGGCACACGCACACGCGCATGCGTGAGCACACCCACTATATTACTAGCCTAAGGCTCTGCATATCAGGGACAGTGTGTGTTGCAAACTCGTGGGGGAGGGCAAATTCTTGGTGAGATAAGAGCAGCTCTTTGTTATCTGTGAGCTGAGAGTGTTCTAGTTGTGAAACAGATTCTTAAGGAGAAGAAGCAGCTTGGAATTGAGCTGTGTGCAACGGGGAGATGCTGCAGAGGATTTTGCAGGGAAGGGAGCACAGGGTAAATCTCTTGAGGGAGTTCCCTGCACCTAGGTTTATAGGGTACCCCAGTTTCCCAGTTGTAAGTGTGTGGGTTGTTTTGCTGTAAATAGCTGTGGATATTTCTTTTTCCAATAAATTAATTTATAAACTCTGTGTTTCTGTCTCGCGAATTGATCCCTGGAGTGTTAGTCCTGGTCTCCTGTGACAGGAAGACACTGATATTAAATACAGATAATACTAGAAAACTTCTAAAGTCTAAATACAATTGGAGAAGAAAGGCAGGAGCAGATAATAGTATAGACTGAAAAAAAACTTAAATGCTTGCTTGCTAATGCAAGAAGCCTGACAGATAAAATTGGTGAGCTCGAATTAATAGCTACAAGGAAGCAGTATGATATCATAGGCATTACTGAGACATGGTGGGATGAAACTCATGATTGGGCAGTTAATTTAGAGTGTTATCTGCATTTTCGGAAGGATCAAGCAAATAGAAGAGGAGGTGGAGTATGTTTATATGTTAAACCGGATCTAAAACCTATTATAAGGGAATATGTTTATGACTGGAATGATGAAAATGTAGAGACTTTGTGGATAAAAATTAACAGTGGAGGTAAAAGAACAAAGAAAATGTATGTACAGTAGGAATATGCTATAAACCACCACATATCTGTGAGATGGAGGAAGTCAAAATACTTTTGCAAATGGCAAAGGCATCAAAACTAGGTCATGTTGGCATTACGGGTGATTTTAATTATCCAGACATAGACTGGGGAAATGAGATTAGCATTACAACAAACGGAAACAGGTTTTTGGGGGTGCATAAAGACAATTACATGACCTAAATTATTGTGAAACAAACCAGGAGAGTGGCAATACTGGATTTGGTAATATCAAACAATGTAGAAGTTATAACAAATATTCAAGTACGGGAACATTTGGGCAACACTGATCATAACATGGTCTCATTTAAAATAAATGATCAAAAACCATATTACTTGGGTTCAAAGATTTTAAACTTTAGAAAGGCAAATTTTAATAAATTTTAATAAACTGAAGACTAATCTACAAGGAATAAATTGGGATTATATTTTTACAGGGAAAAATGTGAAAGATAAACGGCCAGTCTTTAAAACATTGTTAGAAAAGCACACTCTTGGGTAACAAATATAAAAGAAACAAGTCTAAACCGATGTGGCTAAATAAACAAGCAGGGGAGGAAATGGAAAAGAAGAGGCAGGCATTTAAATTATTAAAGTCAGAAGGGGCAGACGCATCATGTCACAATTATAAGGAATGTAACAAAGGTTGCAAAAGGGCAATCAAATTGGCAAAAATGGATAATGAAAAAAGGATTGCAAAAGAAAGTAAGATCAACATTAAAAAGTTCTTTAAGTACCTTAATAACAAAAAAATGAGAAAAGAAAATATAGGACCAATCCAGTTTGAGATGGGCAGGCAGATTATTGGAGATAAGGAAAAAGCAGAGGTATTAAACAAATTCTTGCCTCTGTATTTAACAAAGAAGAATCAATTGCAATAGTAGTGCCACAGGAGGAAGCCACAACCTCCATATTACCGGACAATTGGTTAACGGAGGAAGAAGTTCATAGGTACTTGATAAAATTAAAATCAGTAATAGCCAAACCATTACATTTAATTTTCAAGGACTCCATTTCCACATGTTCAGTACAACAAACTTGACGTAAAGTTAACGTGTCTATATTTCAAAAGGGAGCTAGATGACAACCGGGGAATTACAGACGTGTAAGCCTGACTTCAATAGTGGGGAAGCAACTTGAAGGTTTAGTACAGGATAATATTCAGGAACACCTAATGGAAAACAAAATGACTGTATTAGTAATAATCTGCATGGATTTTTGAAGGATAGGTCGTGCCAAACTAACCTTATTTGTTTCTTTGATGAGGTAAGTAGGAATTTGACCAGGGTAATGTGGTCTACTTAGACTTTGCAAAGGCTTTTGAAACATTTCCACAAAGGAGGTTAGTGTACTAAATAAAGCAAATTATTTTGCAAATATTTGCATCTAGATTGAAAACTGGTTGGAGGATGACAGACAACAGAGAGTTGTAATAAATAGAGCTGTTTCAGGTTGGGCAAAAGTCGTGAGTGGAGTACCTCAAAGATCGTTACTGGGACCCCTGCTTTTTAACTTGTTTATTAATGACCATGAAGTTGGCATACTGTAGAGAGCAAAGTCTCCATCTTTGCTGATGACACTAAATTGTGTAAGGTAGTAGAATCAGAGCCGGATGTAATTTCTCCCCATAAGAACTTGGATAGACTGGAAACTTAGGCAGGAAAATGGCAGATGAGGTTTAATACAAGGTAGTAAAAACAAATTGCGTTTATGTTGGTAAACCCACGTACCAGAAGAATTACACAAGAAACAGTTAAAAATACACTTACTGGGGGGCTGGGGAAAAAAGCTAGGCTTTCCTAGGTGCAGGCGCCCGCTTGGATTAGTTTACCCTGACCGGGATATACACCCGGTTCTCCTGGTCCACTTTTCGGCTTCAGTTCTGAGCCGCGACTGCTACGTTCAATTCTCAGAACTTGGTCCTCGCATCTGACTAAGTCTCTGCGAGGCAGACTTTCCTAGCTTCAAAACAAAGCCGGTTGCTCTGTCATTCACAACAGAGCAACTTTTAAAATCCCGCCCTAGCTTCATCGACACAAGTCACTAGATGGTCTGGTTCTTTATGTCTCGGCCATCTCCTTACATGCACTCCGCTAAGCTATCCTTAACATGGAGGTAGGAGGAGCGACCAATCGGAGCGTGGGAACCCTCTCCCATTAGTCTATAGAAACAGGGGCCCATCTCTTGGCTGACGTCAGAGGAGGGGGTGTGTCAAGCTGGTTTGGGATGCCCCGTGGGTGGGACATATGGATCGACCAAATGGGAAACGTGTCGACATTCTGCCCCTTCCCATGGTCAACCCATTGCCACCTACTGGGCAGGCTCCACTAAGTCTGGCAGACCAGAGGGTCCTTCCCTCAGGGGGTTTCTGTTCTCCTGACTCAGTACTCTGCCCTGCCCCATCTATTTAGCACCCCAACACCTCTCAACATCCCGTCTCCTCTTTGAACTACGGACTCTATGCAGACTTGATGGCACCTTAGCAGATGCCCTGGCCAACTGTATGGAGCCTTATAATAAATGTATAAAGTACTCAAAACATTTTTTAATACATGGGGGACCTTGGGGAGACTCATGACTGCACGGGATATAGGACAGATATCGGGGCTCGAAAACAGGAGTCTGGGAGACACGGAGCATCCCCTGTGTAATTCCACTCACATACCAGCAAATCATGCTTGCTCGCCGGGTAGAATTAAGGTACTACCAGTAGCTCCGGTCCCCGAACTCCTGCAAACAAAATAATTGCACTTTAACCCAAATATCCCACTTAAAACTTACACACAGCAAGTTTCATGAGTCTGGGATAAAGAGAGAGTGGAAAAGCAGGGGGCACTTTAACGTTGCATGTAATGATATCTGGCCCCTGGCTTATAGGGCTAGGTAGCTGTCAGGGACCCAAGGGCAACCAGAGGGTGTAACCTTTATTGTATAGCCTGGTTACCCTTGCCTGTCACAGAGAGTAGCTAAATTAGATTTGTTTACATTAGAAAAGAGGCATCTGAGAGGGGATATGATAACTATATACAAATATATTCGGGGACAGTACAAGGAGCTTTAAGAAGAACTATTCATCCCACGGGCAGTATTAATAACACCGGGTCATCCCTTAAAGTTGGAAGAAAAGAGATTTCATCATCAACAAAGGAAAGGGTTCTTTACAGTAAGGGCAGTTACAATATGGAATCCATTAGCCATGGAGACTGTGATAGCAGATAGATAGATATAGATAGATATCTTCAAAAAAGTTTGGACAGCTTTTTAGAAAGGAAAGGTATACAGGGATATACCAAATAAGTAAATATGGGAATGATGTTGATCCAGGGAGCTATCTGGAGTCAGGAAGGAATTTATTTTTCCCCTTATGAGATAACATTAGATGATATTTCACTGAGGTTTTTGTTTGCGTTCCTCTGTATCAATATACAGTACTGTAAGTACGGATATAGGATAAAGTATCCATTGTCTAAATTTAGCATAGGTTGAACTTGATGGACGTTTGTCATTCTTCTACCTCATCTACTATTTAACTTTGTATTATGAGGATCCAGATTTGGGACGACGGGATCATAGGTGGACAAAGTTTTGATGTTCCACTACTTTATATTGGTATTTATCAAGTCAATGGCAGTTAACACCTGAGGTGCGCACGTTAACCCACAACAGACATTAGTGTATATGCCCCTCAGTCTCCAACATACAGAATGCACACCAATTAAGGGTGTGATTTTACCAAATTATAAGGGTGGGACGACGACGACGACGACATAAATAGCACATTTAAAGTGATTCATATCTTAGATTTATTTTTTTCTTCAAGAAATTACAACTAAAGTTTACCCTGTTGATGAGGCTAGCATATGTCGAAATAGCACTATCCAGAGTCAATTTGTGCTTCAATGTTTGCTACTAATACTTGCCAAGGTCTAATTATTTTTTTTTACCTTGAAAACAAAGGACATACAGACAGTATAATAATGTGCTATCCTGCACCAGTTTTGTTTTCGAATTAATACAAAACCGGCAGACTCCTGGGATAATCTTCACTCCTCCTCTGGTCCCACCGGCGCAGTCAAACTCATGCAACGTCCTGTTTTGTCGCTCTCATTGCCGCAAATTATAGACAAGA
The DNA here is from genome assembly GCA_036426205.1 of Ascaphus truei. Taxonomy (NCBI): domain Eukaryota; kingdom Metazoa; phylum Chordata; class Amphibia; order Anura; family Ascaphidae; genus Ascaphus; species Ascaphus truei. The sequence continues at coordinate 15,804 of WSYH01007868.1, read as the reverse complement.
AGTTAACGCACTGCAGAGTTGGTGTCCTAAATAGTGACATTTGCTCTATATTTAATCACCTCAATTTGTAAGAAATTGACACAACATTTCAGGGGCGGAAGGGGGCAAGGGATAAAACTCCCTTCGTCAAGACACCACTGAACAAATCCCATTAATGTCTGATTTCTCAGAGATTTTTTTCCTTTGATACACCTATCCAAATGTGATACCTTTATAATAAAACTGTATTATTTTTTTTACAACATGGCTTTTATGTTTTTAGGTAAACATACAGCACTTTAAATAATACAATGATGATTCAAATATGTGTTGTCAAATTTATTTTTTATGTTTAATACATTCGTTACAGGTTGTCATGATTTAATAAACCAAAAAGAGAGTTCTTAAAAGGTTTAATATTGTTTACAAAAGTATCCCGCCAGAATGGTTTGTATCCCCCAGTGAGCAAGCTGTGCTGTCACATGTGAGGAGTTATCATCATTCAAGAATGATTGATTAATCCCTTATGATCTGAGATCTGACTCGCAGTTGAGTCCAACACTTACATATGTGCTAGGAAGAGTGAGAGAAAATAATGTAGGTAAAATTCTAGATGTACTGTACCATGTACAAAGTACAAAGTATGTACAAAACATTGGTTAATCGCTGTTGAACCAGCAAAAGGGGGCCACTGTGAGAGGCTATATACAGTACAGGTAGCTGCTATATCTTATTCCATTCTACAGATCATGATTCAGTACAGCAAATTAATAAATCGGCATTGATTAAGAGGCTTAAAAATGTCATATTAAATACACACAATACAATAGAAGTTATTTCTTGCCAACCATTTAGGGGCTTATTTTATATCTGCCGAAGCGGATGAATGGGCTATTTTTTACTGATATTCTTAAATCAATGAGGAATTCCCCCCCCCCCACCCCCAAAAAAATGTTACATTTCGCTGCTTTGTAAAAGATAGTATAAGCCACATAGTGTTCACTCCTATCAATAAAGTCCCCAACCACAGTGGCATTTCCCTCATATAGGGTCTAGGGTCCTAGGGCATTTAGTTGGCAGCCGGGACTGCATTATCTATAATGCCTTTATATATAAAATAAAAGGCTTTAGGCTCAGGACCTGCAGGTAGATCTCATAGTCAAATAGACCCAACGTTAACTGCTATTGATTTTTATGGCAGTTAAGGCTGGATTAAGCTTGAACACCCCGTACTGAAGTTTAGTAAATCCTCCCCCCTCCCCATGTTTTATGTAGAAAATTGTTTTTGCAAACTTTGTGAATTCAACTTATAGCCCATTGATAAGATTACATCTGAAGAAAGGATCAGACGTGAATCTGGCTAATGTGCAATAACATCTTTATATGGCTCAATAAAGGGCATCACAGCCTGCAAATGATCTTGCATTTAACACATTAAATTAAATAACAAACACTAGCGTACTACAAACAAACCACAGTACATTTTGTACATGCATATAAGCAGATGTTCAGCGTCGTGAAGGTACTGCTGTGTTCATTCACAATTTAAATCAGTAACATCTGCTTTCCTTATGACTGCTTTTTATGTGTGTTTTTATTACCAAGTTATTTAAAACATAGGTTTAGCAATGCTCTGATTACCAGGTACAGCACTCAGTACTAGATAGAACAGTCATCAATGTTTCCATTGCATCCTGCCTCTGTTTTATCTCTATGCCCTCCAGACGATGAATGTAATCATGGTGTCTTCTTGTAACTGGTGTGCTAACGTGGAAAACAAAGCTGTATGTAACACAGTAATGTTTTTACTAAGCAGACAAGCTTTGTGGAAAGCACATACATTTTTTTCCCCAACCACTCTGGCTAAGAGAAAAGTATCAGTATAACTGCATCCACACTCAGAGCTTCAGGAATCCAGCGGTAGGGAACACTGAAAATGGAACATTGTTGCGCAGATCCAGCAAATAAAAATATCACTTGGGAGCACATTCACACGTCTCACACAGGTCTGCAACCCTGTCCTTTCCCCATTATCTCAGCATACAGTGCTTCCACTGCTGCCAGGGATTTTGGGAAATTACATTCAAATGAGCTCACAGTGTCATCTTTTGCGTCAAATCCATTTTAACATGAACCCCTATAAGCTTATACTTGCCGCAGTCATGGAAATCATGCCTTTTTACTGCCTTTTTTAAAAAAAAACCAATGTCAGAAACCATGAGTGAAGGATAGGCACACTTCAGCTTTTATATGGAAGCACAAGCCGGCCTATGCTTGCGGCAGCAAAGACAAGCATTATAATTCAAGGCAGGGGCGTGTTTTCCTTTTATTTTATTGCGATGTAAAAAGTCAGTTTGCTTTTGTTCAACCCATTTGCTGTTGGAGTGACTAGGAAGTGGATGTAACTATTTCATCAAATGTTACTAGTTGAGGATTAACTGGATGCAGGTTCCTGTGTGTTTCTATGTATTCATTGCCCTATCAATGATTCATGTTAATGTGCAGAATGTGCTAGACCTATCTCTATGCATTATTATCCAGAGAAGCGCATACAATCTTGAAATGATCTTACTGCAGTGTGGTAATTCTATGTTGGGTATTTCAGATCTAAGAAGGGCTGTTGACAGCTTTGTTAAGTGGTTAAGTAGATTGTTTTTTTTTTACCTCGTTGCCCCTTTCAGTTGTTTTGACGTAATCAAAGTCGCAAACTACAAAAGCAGTTATATAAGTTGACATTTTCAATGTAGTGTTAAATGTGGTAACAGTCCATTTAGTTCCATTTACATCTTCCCTTTCGGACACAGCTAGAGAAAATTAATTCATTTTAGTACAAACAAAAATTCAAACTAAAACAGAGATTGAATGCAGTCTTAGCATGTACAGTATATACTTCAAAGCAGTCCCATCCTGTCAAGGTTTACATGTATGGTCAAGTACAAAGCTCTTTTGAAACCACTGACATCTACAGCATTTCAATCGCACACTTGAAATAGTATTTGGAGATCTTGCTGTCCAAAGTATTCATGTTGTAGGGAGAAGGCGTTGTGTTTTCAATTCCTGTTGGTCTAACTACAAGTAGGAGGCAATGAAGAAGTCTCCTGCTGGTACTCAGGCCAGAACAAAATGGAACACAGGAACGTTTAAAAAATCTGGAGTGGGTGGGCTGCTAGAATATTGTGGATGTCAATGGTTCATAAGAGCGATCTACTACGCCATTGGATGAGTGAGTTGCATTACTCTAGTCTAACATGATGTTACAGACACTATTTCATGTATTGTGTTAAATCATTATCTGTCAAACAAAAGGATAATACATTGAAGGCAATTCAAACACTAAAGGTGCTAAAAAGGCAGTCCACTTGCCAAAACATGCTATGAACAATGTAAAGTAAGCCAATGTAACCATATTTACATTTTACATTACCCATATTTACTATACTTGAACACTAGATTTAATTTGTTTTGTTATCCCGGATCCGGCTAAGGTGCTGATTCGTCAAAACTTTTCTCCACCCCTCAAATATAATGTTATTACTGCATGTTCCTTTTTACATCACAGGACCATGCTGCTGCAGGTGAAAGAAATTGGAAGGACAAGTTCTGCTTAACAAAAGGTGATGTCAAGTAAGAGAAGTGAGACACTCACAAGTTTCACTTATCATGAAACACTGAATTATTATTTTTTTTCCTCACTGAACTTTTTTCTTCACTTCCCTGGGAATCAGCACAACTATAAATATAGGACAATTATCTTGTATTTTAATGAAGGTTTAACTCAGTAGACATATGTTTTTTTTCCAGCCTAATCTGCTATGTTACATGTAACTATGTAACCAGGAATAAACCAGTTGAATATATCACTGCAATTTTGCCTAGAAGGACTGCATTTTTAACAAGACAAAAAACAAAACAAGTCTGTATGAGTTATTGTTCTGTGTCTCAGTACAATATGCCGCACAAAAACATTTAGATAAGTTAAACAAATGCAATCTTACAATAATTGGTAATCTTACAATAATTGGTAATTGTGTAATGCAATAGAATTATGCCAATAACATACCCTCTTCATTATTGGTACTGATTTGGGATATATTATTAACCATGCAAATGATTTGTTAAAACAAACAAAAGGTTATAAAAGCAGCAGTCCATTCTTACGACAAATGTACTAGTTCAACAAAGCAGTGGTACAAGGAAACGCCATGTACTGTATATTTAAATAGGCATGTAAAATAGTTGTGACGAGACAAGTGTGTAAGAAAGTTTTTTGATCATTTCTGTCACTTCTTGAAAGCTCTTGTGATGCTTACACTTTATTTTTGAGTCACTTCAATTAGTAAAATAATCACATATTGCCAACAAGCAGTGTTGCTGTGCTGGACCTGCTTAAATCAATCCTCATGGACATTAAAGTGTATTGTCTACTACGCTGAAGAATTGAATATGCCCATGCTAAAGAAGATTGTAACTTTATTCCTTTGAATTGTGCTTTCGGTTTCTGTCACAGGAGCAAATAGCTTAAAAGTAATTGAATAGGGAAAATGGTCACTATTAATGTGTAGCCCAGTGGTTCCCAAACTTTTTCCGCTCAAGGCTCCCCAAGGCGATCAGGATTTTTCCGCGGCACCCCAAGTAAAAACAAAGGTGTATATACATACCTAACAGTTGCAGTGCGCAGTTGGTGTCTCTCTCAGACACACTCACACACTCTCTCTCTCTCTCACACATACACTCTCATACTCTCTCACACACACACACTCTCATACTCTCTCACACACACTCTCACTCTAACACACACACACACTCGCTCTCTCACAGACACACTCACTCTCATTACATATACATTTACTGGCCCTTGTTTCCCGGTGCTGGCGGCCCTGATCGCGGCGCCCCTCTAGCCAAGCCATGGCGCACCAGTGTGCCGCGGCGCACAGTTTGGGAACCACTGGTGTAAACCTTCAATTTTTAAGAAATCTTAAGAATTTTTAACATCCACTGCGTTTTACCTATTGGTATCCCCAGGACATATGGACTGCTGCTTTGAGAGGTGAGCTAAGGTTATCAACTGAAACATGCTTTCTGACTGTACACACAAGTGTTTACCTACCTATTGCAGGCATGTTGGAAAGGGCCACATAGCTTGAATTATGCACAATTCTTGTTTTAAAGGTTGCTTTCATTGCTGGTTCATCAAAGCATGGATAAACACTCCGGGCAGATGTTGGCTCCAACGCTGATGCAATCAGGACTCTGCGGACAGAACAGAAGGGGGTGGGCACAACAGCCACATCAGTTTGTAAAATGTAGTCTAAAGCAGGGGTGCTCAACTCCAGTCCTCAAGCCCCCCCCCCCCCAACAGGTCAGGTTTTCAGGATATCCCAGCTTCAGCACAGGTGGCTCAATCAGAGGCTCAGTTAAAGACTGAGCCTCTGGTTGAGCCACCTTTGTTGAAGCAGGGACTGATTGAGTCACCGGTGCTGAAGCAGGGACTGATTGAGCAACTCGTGTTGAAGCAGGGATATCCTTAAAACCTGAGCTGTTGGAGGGGCTTAAGGAATGGAGTTGAGCACCCCTGGTCTAAAGGTCTGTCTCTGTTATCTCATTCAGATGGGACGCTCTCATAAATGTGGTAACAAATATCGAAAATAGATAAGAATATCTCAATGTAGACAGAAGATATACTCACTTACTGAATGCTTCTGGATCGCAGGGCCTCTTCTCTCCGGCCACCAGCTTGACAACAGTAGATCCCTCTCTATTGCTCCGGTATTTCCGTTCATCTGTACAAAGAGTCGCAACATTGGAGTACCGTTCAGAGGCCTCCTTTTTGGTTTGAGAAATGTTTTAGAACAGACACCTTAACATACAGGGCTAGCGACATCTAGTTGAGGCAGCTAATACAGCTATAAATTCTACAGATGAACGACAATACAGGTGCAATAGAGAGGGATGTTCTGTTTCAATCTGGTGGGCGGAGTGAAGAGGCCCTGTGATTCGGAAACAGCCGGTAAGCGAGTGCCCTATATATATTGTACCTCCGTTGAGACATTCTTATGTGGTTTGTAAAATGTAACCATAGAAAGTGTCACTCGTCAATGTACATTTTATGGCTTATGGTGGTAAAACACGAGAGTTTGTTTTTGGAAATATTGACATCTGCATTTGTTTTTCAAGTTCAGATACATTATCAGTGACCTCCCGGAGGCTGGATCTTTAGAAAGCCATTTTAAATGATAAAAATAATGTATGGATTTGATTATTTGCATGGCGAATCCACAAAGTGCATACCCATAATCTTTGCATTTATTTATACTATAGCAAATGCAGGCCATGTAACCAGCTGTATGATAAATATGAAATTGCTACACTGGCGACACACTTTATTCGAGCTCGGCTAGTCCCACGAATTCGGGTATACCCGGGTGTATTGAGGTTTGTGACTGTTTTCTGCCCGAGTGCATTGAGGTATTTTCCAGGCAGGGATTGAAGCATTTTATTCCCGCTGGCTGCAATACTGCACAGTATATATATATATACTGCATTACAATTCATGAATTTATGCCATCTGGTAGACACGCGAAGCATTGCAGCCTATTAAATCCTAATCATTATCATTTAACAGATCAGCCGCCCGTCAGCCAGGCATGAACCCAGGCTGGGAAGGCAAACGCAACGGGGCTTGTCAGAGGTGAGGAGCGGCGCATTCCAGGTATCTGCCAGGTACATACTGGGTATTTGCTCGAATAAAGTGTGTCGGTGCAGTATGGTACACTTTTATTCAACATATATAATTGCGTAAAATGACACCTTTACTGAGCACATTTTCAGATACTACTTAGCAGGAAAGTGGTAGCAGACATAACAAAAGATAAACATCCTGCAGGCACATCTGTGCACCATCACAATATAAGCACATCCATCTAGCAGTCAAGAGGACCTCAATACACCAGCACATGAAAATGTAAACTCTTATTCTAAGCACATATTATGACATCTTGCTCATTCAATGAATCAGTTCCCAGAGGAACATTCCTCTGGGGAGTATCAGTCCATCCTTCCCACCACATATACTGGCTCACCAAAGCAGTAGTACTAGGAAACTGTATTTATATAGGCATGTAAAGGAAAGGAAACAAACACACAAAACCCCAGCAAGCTCTTTTTGGGAACCCCTGAGCCCCAACAAAATATATATGTATATAAGTGTCAAAAAGGAGAGCTATTGAGTGTGGCATATGTATAGTATACAACAAAAGGCAGAGAAGCCCAATGCTACATCCAATATGACACAAAAACACTGAAAAATACTTATATATTCTCTTGAAAAAGGGTCATTTAATTTAACCCTTTGGCCAAAGCATTGTAAGCTTGCGAGCCACGTCAAGGCAGACCCAGTTCGCAAGTCCTAACACTACCAGATAAAATATTAATATACCTCTATTAGGATTAAAATTCTCATTTACCGCTATTAGGAGGGAGAAAGACCACAGTGGGTCTACATCCAGTAGAATGAAAGGACCTACTTGGGAAGTGGGGAGGGGCGGGCTAAAGGGTTAAATTAAATGACCCTTTTCAAGAGAATATATAAGTATTTTACTGTGATTTTTTGTCATATTGGATGTAGCATTGGGCTTCTTTCGTTTGTTGTAAAGGAAAGGTCCTGTGTTATATGGATTTCAAAATAAGTACAGTACAGGCATACCCCGCATTAACGTACGCAATGGTACCGGAGCATGTATGTAAAGCGAAAATGTACTTAAAGTGAAGCACTGCCTTTTTCCCACTTATCGATGCATGTACTGTACTGCAATCATCATATACGTGCATAGCTGATGTAAATAACACATTTGTAACAGGCTCTATTGTCTCCCCGCTTGCGCACAGCTTCGGTACAGGTCGGGAGCCGGTATTGCTGTTCAGGACGTGCTGACAGGCGCATGCGTGAACTGCCGTTTGCCTATTGAGAGATATGTACTTACTCGCGAGTGTACTTAAAGTGAGTGTCCTTAAACCGGGGTATGCCTGTATCACTTCTACTTCTAGGCGGGAGTACATGTGGGGGAAGCAAAGCACAGCCGGTCCAGAAATATATGATCCGGGGCTAAGCAGTTGCAATAAAAAAAGTATTTATTGTGGGTGCACAACATGGTGGTACAGGGATGTACCTCTTCTACTTTTCTCTGTTCTTTGCAGACGTAGTGATGCTTATACTGTATTTTTGAGTCAGATGCAAGATTTGGGGAACACTCAGATTCCTACTTTTTAAATGTTTAATTTATGTAATTCATATGTGAGACCCTTGCCTTTTTTACAACTAACATACTACATTTTAAGTGTGTTAGACTTGAATTCAATATTGACAATTAAGAGTTAACAATGGAATAATTTCTCTCCTCTAATCATTGGAGGACACCTATGAGTACAGTATGTGCCAAGGAGAAACTGGAATTTAATCTCCACTACCCCCCAACCCCCCCCCCCCCCCCCCCCCCAAATGTTACAGTAATGCACAGCAGCAAGACTATTTCAATGAACCCATCTGTTCCAAGCAGTCCTAAGATAGCAGTTGCTCTGTTGGATCTTAACCTCTTTTCTTATTATTTTAATTTGTCCAAGGCTATAATTTTAGGATTGTGCTGTGATTGCTAACATTATTCTTTTTGAGCTACAGTAACAATGCTGCACTTTGTAAAGTTTTAATCCCACAACCCATTAACTATGGATTATGATATCTCCACTAGACATGGCAAATAAGCACTGGTTGTTTTTTTTTAGACTGATGGAACACAGGCTTCTGAAATGTAACCTTTTATGCTTAGTTTATAATTTTATCTGTGTGGGCTATAGAATAGGCTGAATGTATATCAGTGTGCTTCCTATATTATCATAAAAAGCACATTTACAATTCAATTTTCAACATTTATTCAAGTATTCCACAGGAGTCAATAATATTCATTACAGACGTCCTATATCTGCAGATGTAATTATCATGCCACTAATCTCCTGACTGTGAAACCATGTTAGGAATTTGTGAAACGTATTTCCATTTTAGCAAAGGAGGATAATGAATTTCCCAAAACCACCACACCACAACCACTTATCTTTGTTATACTACCTAGATGTAACTTAAAAACCTGCACTCTTACTACTAACTTGATCTCCAATAAAATGACAAATTTGGGGAGTGATTAAAACATTTTTTTTCCTGATGTTATGTGAAGTTCCTCAACTTAAAAAAAAAGATTGAAAAAAAAAAATAGTTTGCAACACTTTCGGGATGGTGCGAAGAAGTTAAATTCCAGGATCCCACGTCAAATCTACTGCGTTTCAAACAAATCTACTTACAATCAAATCTACTGCGTTTCAAACAAATCTACTTACAATCAAATCTACTGCGTATCAAACAAATCTACTTACAATCAAATCTACTGCGTTTCAAACAAATCTACTTACAATCAAATCTACTGTGTTTCAAACAAATCTACTTACAATCAAATCTACTGTGTTTCAAACAAATCTACTTACACTCAAATCTACTGCGTTTCAATCACTTTATATCTACACGTATTCCAATAACATTTTTACCCTGGAATCCATCACCAAGAACCTCGCAGCCGTCACTGTCCTGTAACTACTGTCCAAATACGACTGAGGGGGATAACTACTAAGAGTCACAAATGGAATATTTTCCGTTAAACTTATGCAAGAAAACCATAAAGTACATTATGCACCCCCCTTTTTTGCAATGTGTACGTTAGGCATCACAAATGTTTTTAACAGCTCGGTTCACAAAGCTCCATTGCCCTGGCAGACAGCTTTGCGGCCCCCATTTGTATTTCCCCCCCTTGTCGTTCCCCTATGTCTTTTCTTTCGGTACACTAGGTCCTGGTTGTACGTCTGCGATGGGTGTCCTCCCTCAGTTCCTACACACACTCTAGTACTGGGTTTCTTTGTGAGCATTTAGGAGTAAATAAGCAGCAATAGGGGTTAACTTTTAAAAAAGAACAATATTTATTTTGTATTAAAGGTTTGAAGCAGGGGATCTCCGGAGCTGAACCCTATTCATTTTAGCTGTCTGCCGTGATACTTACCGCCATAGGGGGTGCGGGTATCTCTGAGGAGTCTAAAGGTCTGGGCCACGTGGGCCAATAGGAAGCCTCCGCGGATGATGTCAAGGCTTCCTATTGGCCTGCAGGGCGTGGGACATTTAAACGTCGCCATTAGATTAAGGATCACTGTTTATCTGCCTGCAGAGAGACCGGCACCACTATGGAGGTAAGTATCTCTGCAAGCAGGAGGTCCCCAGAGAGGAAATTAAAGGGGTTCAGCTCCAGAGAACCCCTGCTTTAAACCCGTAATAAAAAATAAATATATATTTTTAAATAATTAACCCGTATTGCTGCTTTAAATAAGGGCTCATAACATGATTTACCTAAAACAGTGAGGAACATCATTTAATCTGAGATTGGCGCATATCCACAAAGTGAAGTATATGCAAGGACAACGGCCGTTGTGTATAACATTAGCATAGGCTTAACGCCACGTTACGTGCCAATCATGTGACGTTAAGTATGCCTGCCAACCACACCCCGAAGAGGGCTTCATCTGGAGGGGGAAGAGAGAGAGAGCAGAGAGAGAGAGAAATGAGGGTGGGGAGGGGTGATTGGGGTGAGTGGTTAAATCAATGGTGGGGGTGTGGGTGGGCGAGAGAGAGCGATTTCTCTCACACTTTTTCAGGGTAACACAAAGTTTAGGTATGACTTAACTAACGTGGCGTTGAGTCCCAGCGTTAACCTTAACAGATTGTAGTGGATATGCAATGTTAGGGTAAATGCCTCGTTTGCATGTCGTTATCACTAACAACCGTTATAGTCAATGCAATGATCTTTTGCGGGAGAAAACATGACTTAATGCTATGCTATTGACCTTTGAAGATCTGCATTAAGGCTTAATATGACTTAATAGAGATTTGTGGATTTGGGTCTTAGTCAGATATATGGGCGCAAACAGGTGTTAAAAGAGCAGGAGCAGCAGTGATGCCTCAGAAACACAAATGTTAATGGTATGTCCTATTTATTTTGTTTATGTGCGTAAAAAACATTATTCGAAACTGTGTCAAAATCGTACACCAAGTTTAACCTGGAGTAAATCCAAAGTCTATTTATATTGTTAGCGCAGAATTAGAAGTGCTTAAGTGGCTATGTATCAATTAAAAACAGATGTTTCATTATACAGTATACATTCACAAAAGCAATTCCACAGTATGGCGACAATAAAATATATTTAACTTAAAAAAGGACATTTACTATCACTAGTTTTAAAACAAAAAATACACATAATTCAGTTTCAGTTTAAATAGTATCAAGCAGTACACCACACAATGCAATGCATCAAATGTTATAACAGGCACTGAACTATGCGTCATACAGTATGTAACAAGCTATATAACAACCTTCATAAATATTTTATTATGGTTTATACTACTTTTTATCACTGTAGCGGGTGTACCCCGGGGTACAATAACTACTGATGCTGCTGTCACCTGTGAGTCTAACAAGAGGCCTGAGCCTCCGCCTTTGGGAGCCTGGGGTATACTTACACACGTGCAGCGCCTCCACTGATGAGGGATTCCAACGTGGTGGGAGTGTGCCCTCACCAGAACCCACATATACAGTAAATACACTCACAGTTGAATGAGAACAGTATTTACTAAGCATCATAATAACTTTGCATATCATCAATACATCATTACATAACATTGCATCACCCTGAAAGTATACCATCCCACCAGCCCACATGTCCATCATTGCATCACCCTTAGTCCTTTGAATAGCAAAGTGCTTGGGCACTTATCCCTTGAGTGTCCACAAACAATAAGGTGAGTGTGAGTGTGAGGGATAGCACTTCCCTGTGTTGGGGCCTGTTGCTGCACATTTACTACCCCCCTGGTTACTGTCCTAACCAGGATAATCCTTGTATCATAAGCAGCTCCGCCACGTGATCCCACGGCGTGATGCGCTGCTCCCTGCAGGAATGGATACACAAACTGACTCGCCAGGGGTGGGATCCCCAGCCGGATGATCCTTTGCAAACAGTCTCTGCTATGGAGTCAGATCCTCTTTCATCTACATGCTGTACTGACAGTCAGGCACTGTCCTGCAGCATCTCACTCTCTCTCTCGATGAGTACAGTGAAGGAGTCCCTGTCTTAAAGCAGTTCCCTATATCATACAGTTACTTCTCTACAGTGTCTTAGGGGACTAACTGGGCCCTGGGAGTGTACATCTGGCCTAGTCCCTGGAGCATTGCTCCGTGGACACTACCTGCCACTTGAGTGTCCAGGTCTTGATTCCCCACTTCCTGTCCCAGCAGGCAGTAGTCTTTCCTTCCTCAGAAGCAATCCAGCCATCCCATTGTCTGGGAAATGACATGCAAATGAGCACACAATGTGTCACCTTTTGCCTGAAATCCATTTACATGGAACCCATATAAGCAAATGCTCTGCTGTTCTCACAGTTTTTAAGCACAGCATGGGATTAGATGCAAAGACAGTCAAACCACTCACACTGGCTTTGCATCTAATCCCATGCTGTGCTTAAAAGGTGACACATTGTATGCTCATTTGCATGTCATTTCCCAGAATCCCTGCTGCAGTGGAAGCACTGTATGCTAGGTGATAATGGTTAAAAGGCAGGATTGCAGACCTGTCTAAGACATGTGAATGTGCCCCGGGGGATACCAGGACTTAACCTGCTGTGCCAATCACAGTGTTAAGTGTATTGATGGACAAGCCCTGTGGCCAATGGCTGTGAGCAGAAGAAAGGACTAAGACAATAGGACACTGAGAAGTCAAGACATCACAGAAAGAGGAGGGGGAATAGACATACTGTAGGCACACAGAGAGAGACCCACAAGGAGAAAGAGAGTGAGGATCTGTCCCGAGGAGTCTGGTGAATGAGACAGCATGGTTGCAGAGCCTCCAAACCTGGCAGGACAGCACTTGCAGGAGACGGTGGATAAGAGCCAGGAGCGATACATCACCAGAGAAAAGGAGCCCGTGTAAGCTGGGGTACCAAGCTGTGAGTAAATAAAGTGAGTATCGTTTCTAAGTACTCAGCTGTGAGTAAATAAAGTGAGTATCCTTTCTAAGTACTCAGCTGACAACATCCTTTGTCAGGTCTGCAACTGATTAACACGCACGAGGTCTACACAGTTTTAGCGGTTATTGGAACAGGAGCTTTACAAATTGGTCTGGAGGAGTAGCTTGGTGGTAACGTCACTGGCTTTGAAGCAGGTGAACCTGGTCCAAATCCCAGTGTCAGATAGCAAGAAAATCATTCTATCTCCCAGTTCCTCAGGCACCTGAGTTAGTGAGAGACATATCATGCCTGCAAAGTTCTCTATATATTACATTTCCCTTACAATTATTTTCAAAGTGAAAAGTCATTCCAATTTTTCAAGAGTTGTAGAGTATGATCCCCTGTAGTATGTTTTGAAAAATGTTGCACTTGGGGCCAGGTGCACCTTGCTCTGTTAGGCTAAGGCCATATAGCCTTCGCTTGTGCGAAGGCTGTGATGTCACCCGCGTGAAGCGGGTGCTTTTTCTGGCCATGGTACACGCACCATGGGGGACGTGCCTAGGGGCGTCACGGAGCTGGTTTGTCCCTGATTGGGCGAATCGCTCACGTGACCTGCCCGTCGCGGCGAGAAATCAGTTTCAACTGATTTCTTGTGCAACGTGCGCCACGTTCTGCTGCTGCCTACGTGCGGTCTATGGGCTCAATCACTGTCTCAAAGAAATCTGATCACGCCCCGCGCGGAGGCGTCTGCGCAGTCTGTGGCAGCATGGACTTAGCCTAAGTCTATTTACCCTAACTTTAACCTAAATTAACGTTAGGTTACTCATAACGCCTATCCACTAAAGAGAATAACCACCTAACGTTAATCAGTGAAATAGCGGCTGGATACATTTCTACGGACGTTAGGGTTACTCATATGCAAATAATATGCAAATTATTATTAGAACGGTTTATTTGTAAAGCGCCAACATATTCCGCAGTGCTAATGATTCGATATCCTAATATCGCAGATGCACAAAAGTCAGTTCATGTTATTGTGGGGAAATAACGTCAAGCTCAATAGGTCACACTCACCATGATTCCCTTCCAAACCCTGATTATCCTAACGTTATTTCATAGAATTGCCTATAAAGGAATACACATGATTACGTTAAACCAAAGAAATGTCACTCTAACATATCCTTTTGGTCTGGCACTTAGCTCTTCCTCTTAGATTAGTTATAAGTGCCAGACCAAATATTCTAACCACTAAAGACAACAAGAGACGCAGCTGGTAACGTGTAAAATAATTCATGTTTTAAACATCATTATATCTTATGTTGTTGAAAGTGAATCCAGGATATGGTTGCCAGAGTTTGCATGATAGGTAATGTATATGATGGAAGTTACTACAGTATGTGTTTACAATTACATACTGTACTGACCTTTATTTAAATAATAACTGCAAAGAAACAGTAATTTGAATTTAAACATTTAATCACTCATACAGTGCAAGCACTGTGGGAAAAATAACAAAACATAGATAATGATAACATGTCACATTGCCATTTACAGGGGAAAAAAAAGAAAGATTAGAACAAAATTATATTTTTCTCTTTTTTGAGGAAGTCAAAAAGCTGGCTAGGCTCCCTTTGACGTGGTGTCCCACGCCTTAGTAAAGGTTGGGCCACTGTGGGTGGAAGACAATTTTATTTGGTAGGTCTAATCGCTGGCCAATCAGATCAACAGGTAACTCACTGGTCCTTAAAGCTGCAGTTCAGTGAATATCCTGCATGTGTGGTTTTTTTTTTAATAAATCAGTTCTGTAGTAAGAAATAATACTTTTAGCATTTTCTGTTTTTAAAAAAACAACTTTGAAAGACCAATTTTCTTGTATTCTATTTTAACAGCCATTTGCTAAGGCACTGCCCCTTCATGTCCTGTCACAAACCCAGGCACACCCCTTTGTCAGCACTGCCCTCCCTCTCTCTAAACGTGCACTAGCATCTGGTCACATGATCTTCCTCATAGAGTACATTCAAGGAAGCTGGAGAAAAGGGATCAGCCATGCATAGCAGCTCGGATAGGCGATTTCAAACTTATTACAGTGTTTATTCCATTCATTGCACGTGTATATAATGTAAAATTGTAATAATTCCATTTATAGCAAACGTGTATATGTGAATATTATTTAGATGTATATGTATGTTACTGAAATGTGGAGTGAGTGTGTAGGTAAATACACACAATACACTTCTACTGCATATATATATATTATATATATTATATATGTATGTATATGTGAAGTTATGTGAGTAAAAAAGTGACAAAAACCCTCCATAGCAAGGCAAATAGCAAATGGAAATATTACTGTATGCTCATTTGTATGTATATATATATTTATATACACACACACTTCAAATACGGATAGTGATTCACGTAAATGATATATATATTCACTTTCTGGGAGTATAAGAGTGACTGTCCTGTTGTTCCTTTTTTTGTATCCATCATTGAATGGTATGCACCCTCTCTTTACGTTTATTTTATACTAGCTGAGAGACCCGGCGTTGCCCGGGATGTAATGTTCCCGCTCCTCTCTCTCTCCTCACCCCTCCCCCTCTCTCTGTTTGTCCCCCGTGTGTGTGTGTGTGTGTGTGTGTGTGTGTCAGTGTGTGTGTGTGTGTGTGTGTGTCAGTGTGTGTGTGTCAGTATGTGTCAGTGTGTGTGTGTGTCAATGTGTGTGTGTCAGTCTGTCAGTCTGTACA
>WSYH01007867.1:17232-31379 GCA_036426205.1 Ascaphus truei | reverse complement strand
TCCTCCTGCTGTGCCCTCTACCTCCTTACCCTCTTCCAATGTGGCATTTGCGGCGCGGCGCTCTGCGCGCCTGGTTGTGCGTCCGGTACGTGCCCCCTCTCAGCCCACGAAGGGCGCGCGCACACGCTCCTCCTCTGGGCGCCGTGATGCGGCTGCATTTCCCTCTCGCTCCCTATGGGCCATTTCCCTGGTGCAGCCGGTGCGTGCGTCTCCTCCGCCCACGGAGGGCGCGCGCGTATCCCTCTCCACTGGGGTCGGTTTCCCCGCTGCTTCCTCCCCTCACTCCTTGCGGGCTGTCTCTGTGCTGCAGCCTGTCCGCGCGCATTCTCCCTTTACAGAGGGCGCGCGCACACGCTCCTCTTATCCTGGCTGTCATGTCTCCGCCTCCCAAATCCTCCTGCTGTGCCCTCTACCTCCTTACCCTCTTCCAATGTGGCATCTGTGGCGTGGCGCTCCACATGTCTGGTTGTGCGTCCAGTATGTGCCCCCTCTCAGCCCACGGAGGGCACGCGCACACGCTCCTCCTCTGGGCGCCGTGATGTGGCTGCATCTCCCTCTCGTTCCCTACGGGCCGTTTCCCAGTTGCAGCCGGTGCGTGCATCTCCTCCGCTCACGGAGGGCACGCGCGCATCCCTCTCCTCTGGGCTCGGTTTCCCCGCTGCTTCCTCCCCTCGCTCCTTGCGGGCTGTCTCTGTGCTGCAGCCTGTGCGCGCGCATTCTCCCTTTACAGAGGGCGAGCGCACACGCTCCTCTTATCCTGGCTGTCATGTCTCCGCCTCCCAAACCTGGACATTGGCATACGGACACGACTATTCTCACGGACACCCCCAAGCGTTGCAAGTATAACAACAACTCTCTTCCTACAGGCCCAGTAATGCTATACCACACTCCGGGCTTGCTCCCACTGCTGTGGGTGTGGGGTGTCATACCATTCCCACCTCAGTACTGGGGTCCTGCCAGGTCTGCGGGCATACAGGCGTGACACCGCTAAGGCAATGAAGGAGTTAAGGCACAATAGCATGTTTATTGGGGACAATTGCCCCCAATAAATATAGCAATATACAACACACATCCCCCCCCCCCGATTACATACAATATAGTAATGGGCAAAATTACTATTATCAACATATGGATAATAATGCATTTGTTCATTTCAAATACATATAAATTACAATAAATACAGTAAATACATATTACACTTACCTTTTCCAGGCACCCATGATGAAGGCCGTCTTCATCCTCATCTTCATCCTACCCATGTCCCTCCGGTGCTGCAAAACATACAAATCAATCAAAAGAGCCAATGTAATGTCCCCTAACCCCTTAATCACCTTAGCGGTCATTAACCGCTACAGTCATTAAGGGGTTAACCCACCCTGCCCCATTCATTTGTACAGTGGCCCCCCCCTCCCCCTACCTCTCCCCAGACTACTCCCCTACCCCTATAATCAATAATATAGAAAGAGAGACTTGGGAGGAAATCTGGCAGGCAGCCTCAGAAACTTCCCTTTGCCCCACAATTAAGGAAAACATCTATAAAATCATGTTTGGCTGGTATCTTACCCCAGCACGATTAAACCAGATCTACCCTCTGGCATCAGACCAATGTTGGCTGTGGTAATAGAGGGGACATGGCCCACAGCTGGTGGACCTGTCCAGAAATTGTGAAATACTGGGCCAAGGTCCAAATTCTTATAAAAGAGGTCACCGACCTAGACATTCCTATTGAACCACTGACCTTCCTGTTGGCAGCACCCATGCCGAATATAGTTCGGCCCACCAGGAAATTAATATCCTTCATTCTCACTGCGGCGAGATGCTGTATTGCGGCCTCCTGGAGGAAAACAACTACACCAGCGCTAAACACGATTAAGAAAAGGATTGGGGAAGTGATGACTATGGAAAGGCTCACAGCCAACATCAGACAAAAAACCCCGGCCTTTGAGGAAATCTGGGAACCCTGGTTCCATCTTACTAGAGCGCACCAACCAACCCAGGTGGGTGGGAGGCCAACTCCCCCTCCATAAGAGAAAACTGAAACGACTCTCACCAGAAAAGCCTTAACAGCCAAATGGGATGACAATAACCCTCCCCCCACAACCCCCTCCCCCCCCTCCCTCACACCCCCTCATCTCTCTCACCACCCTCCCTCTTTACCTTCTCTCTAAGAAGGCACCCCCCCTCTTTTCTTGGACAACTTAGGTTGCCATTCTTTTCCCCCCCAAAAAAATATGTTATGGAAAAATGTTAGGCTACGGTATATGTCAGAACTGTTGTATCATCTAAATGCCTAATAAAAACATTGAAAAAAAAAATTCTAATTCAAAGTAACCACCATCATTCAAATCTAACTACCAGAAATAAACCATTAAAAATTACATGTAACTAAATAAAAATTACATTACACACACCAATGTATAAATAAAGCTGCTAAATACATTTGAAATACATGAAAAAAACATAAACATTAGCAAAACAATCATTTATTATCCCTGTATGTCTATCCATGTAGATATACATAACATACAGGGCAATAAAAGAGCATAAAAAACAATGCATTTACATCCACAAATCACATACAATACACCCATTCACTGTCCCTGAATGTATGTATATCCATAGGGACATAGATCAATTCAGGGGCATTAAATGGAAATAAAAAAAAATACACTTTAAAAAAAATCAAAAAACCTGTCAAACTTTAAATAATATACTTTTCTTTTGTTTACTTACCATTAGATGGCCCACTCACCGAAATCCAGGGGAACCGGAAGCTCTCGATCAAAATCCAAAGGTAACCATAAAATAATAAACCCTTACAATCCACGTGTGTCTTCTTTCTTCTTTTTTGTAATCCATTTCGTCACGGGGTCTTCATCTGTATTCTTCTATCTTCTATCTTCTATCTTCTTCCGCTCCCTTCCGGGGTCTTCTTCGGCCACGCCCTGGTCTTGTTTCTTCTTTAGGAGGTCCGTCCTCCTCAGCGTCTGCCTTCAAAATGAGACGACATAGGCTTTTATAGGCCTATGACGTCACATTTTCGTCAAATGGTTCCCACGGCCCTGATTTCAGGAAAAAAGGCAGTTTAAGAACGGAAAGTGCCTGTTAGCGCTGCACTGTGAATCGCGCTGAGCGGAATATCACGTTTGCAAAGCACTTTCCGCTCTTAAAGCCACTTTACGGAGCTTAGTGTATAGCCCCCATGTTTTATTTGTCATGTTAATTCTAGGCCCAGGTCATACTTGAAAATGAGAGGTAACTCTCAATGTATTACTTCCTGGTAAAACATTTTATAAATAAATAAATAAAAATCCTGAAGGGTGTCCTCATCAGCATACTTCAGGTCCATGTCCTCTGATGCCAGAAGAATACATGAAAAAATACAATCTAATGGCCCCTAAACCCTTAATCACCTTAACGGTTAATAACCATTATATTAATTAAGGGGTTAACCCACCCTCTCCCACTACCTACCCGGGAGACAACCACTCACCCGGGACCACTATACCCACCCTGTACCCATTGATTGGCATAGTGGTACATCATACCCATATAATATGGGCATGATAAGCCACTATATCACTCAATGGTCACCCTAATAAAAAAGCATGAAGGTCAAAAATACACAATAATAAAAGATATACACAAGCACCTCGACACCCCAATTCAAGTAATAAAAGCAATTGCCAACCAATTAAATACATAAATAAAATCAATAGCCATCCAATCAATTTAATAAATAAAAGCACTAACTAACCAATCAATTTAATAAATAAAAGCACTAACCAATCAATCAATTTAATAAATAAAAGCACTAACCAACAAAACAATCAATACATTTTAAACATTAGCCAACAAAACAATGAATTAATTTAAACCACTAGCCAACACATCAATTAAAACCAGTAGCCAACAAAAGAAATAATTTATTAAAAACGCTAAACAATTGGAAAATTAAATTAAAACAAGCCATCCAAATTACAAACAATTCAAGCAAAACCATAAACAGAAAACTAAAAAACAACAATCAATAGAATAAAAGCATTTGCCAAAAAATGAATTGGCTGTCACTGTACTGATCTGTACCCTAAACGGGCACAGATTAATACATTATCAGTCAATGGGCAATGAAAAATATTAAAAGAAACAAATACAATCAAAAAACCTGTAAAAAATAAAATTTTATACATTGAATATTTTTTTACCTTTAGAAGCATTCACCCTCCGAATCCCGGCCTTTGTGCAAGCTCTCGTACCACAACGTCATCAAAGTCAATCCAATGCAATCCACCTTGAAGATCCAGAACAGGTAACAAAATTCGTCTTTCTTTTATGTTCTATCACGTCTTCTTTATTCATCTGTCATTATTTCCATCGTTTCCTTAATCTTCTATCTTCATCTGTCAATCCAAAACCCAATGGTAAATCCAGAATAGAATGTTGTCTCGTTGACTTCTTAATGTTAATTGAGGCATCCAGGCCTTATATAGGGCCTGTGACGTCACATTTTCAGTTCAGATGGTACAGCTCTAATCTGACTGGACACTGCATCATGTGCCCGCCTCCTTTTTTTTGTTAAGGATGTGACATCAGCTCTAAGGGAGGTACGGCACATCCTTAAAACCACATGGCTATATCGCATGTTATTACAGGCAATTGGATTGAAGACAATCCCATTCGTTGCTGTACCATGTGATACTGTAGTGGCGACGGTTATTCTAACACAAACCAGTGGCAATCGCCAAAAAGACCCAGGTACATGCTGGGTACATGCTGGGTCATGTTTAAGGCATTTCTGCATTGACTAATGGCCCATCAGATTAACAGCAGGGGTCCCTTGCAGTCCCATTCAAACTGAATGGGACTGCCAGGTACCCCTGATGTGTTAATCCGATGGGTCATTAGTCAATGCAGAAATGCCTTAAACTTGCTTTAAACTAGCCAGGTTACACCCAGCATATACCCAGCATGTAACCGGGCTAGTTTATGGCAAGCCTTAGAATACTCATTGTCTCGTCTGTAGGTTACATTAGTTTAAAAGGATGTGACATCACTTTATTGCATGACGTAAATTAATTAATTGTTTTGTTAGCTAATGTTGTAAATTAATGAATTGTTTTGTTGGCTAATGTTGTAAATTAATGGATTGTTTTGTTGGCTAATGTTATAAATTAATTAATTGTTTTGTTGGCTGGTGGTTTTATTTGTTTAATAGTTTGCTTGGATAGTTGTTTATTTAATTGTATTGTTTTGGAATAACAATTGTAATAATTTAGCTATTTTGGTGATAGATAATTATTAGTGATGTGTACTATTAGGCTATTTAGTTATTTTATTGTTGGGGTGTTTAGGTGCTTCTGTATTTATGTGATTATTGTGTAGTTTGGGCCATAATTATTTTTATTAGGTTGACCATTGACTGATATAGTGGCTTATCATGCCCATATTATATGGGTACAATACACCACTGTGCCAGTCAATGGTACAGGGTGGGTATAGTAGGTCCGGGATTGGTGCTTAGGACTCCCGGATGGGTAGTGTGGGACAGGGGTTAACACCCTTAATTACTATAGCGGTTATTAACCACTAAGGTGATAAAGAGATTAGGGGCCATTAAATTTTATTTTTTCTTGAATTCTTTCTGGCAACGTAGGACATGGTATACCGTGGGAGAGAGGGGGAGGGGAAGGGAGAGTAGGTGAACCTCTGCTCAGCTAATTAATCAATAGAGTATTATAGATAAGGTGCTGAACTGAGAATTGTAGTAAGCAATACACCAAAAAGAAAAAAGAACTCAGTAGATAATAGTACTCAATATCACTAATGTTATATGGCAATCTTAAAAATATCTTTTATTTAATTGATTTTAAAATAAATGGTGCACGAAAAGAGGGTAAGTATTAAAATACATCATGACACTATGTGTCTAGTAGCTGGCACAGTGCCTGAAATAGCAAGTCGCTATCATAGATTAGACCCTTTATTTAAGGTCTCAAAGTGGCAGTGTCAAATTACTATAATAGTGTAGATCATTACTTGAATTCTCCCCTTGGCCAGGGAGAGGAATAAGATGGTGTAGGGCTGTAAATGGTAAGTCTCATCCGATGTTTAGGTGAGGTTCTTGCTCTATATAGGAGTAGTCAGGCTTCACTATATATGAGAAATTAACAGATTGCTGCAGCTATGAAATATATCTGTTCTGAACCTCTATAGTGGGGATTCAGATCGCATTATATTGTTTGGCTGACGGAGGTACTTCCTGCATGCGAGCTGCTGTTGTAGCAATGGTGCTAACTTGTGAAAGTTCCTCTGAATAGCCTCCGTTGGGTATTAGAAGGAGAGCGCAATGTAAGCTATCAAGCTATATCGATGGTGTTACGAGCCATTCACCTCAAAATCGCAGCCATAATGAAAGTAAGTATCTACCAGGATGAAATATTACTGACACTGCCAAAGTTAAAATAGCCCCGTCGACGATCGTTTCACGATGTTCTGCTTTCTCAAGACTTTGGGCTAGTGGAGGACGCGACCCTGTTGCTTCATATATACCCAATGCCTTGCACCGATTGGTTGTTGAACCTGTTAGAAGGACAACTGCGATTGGCTGATACGTTATTCATGCTAATGAGGCATGACATCACATTGGTGAGTTATGTTGACATGAGTTTCAAAGTCACCACTAGGGGCAGCCCTACATTGCCATGCCTGATCATATTCATTGAATGGAGGCATACATTGTTGCTGTATCTTGTTTGAGTAACGGCTCAGTGTTTTAATAATGCTGTTACAATGTTTTGGGCTACCACCTGTGCTGCAGTGCCAATGTTACTCAAATTAGAGAGACAAACGGTTTACAGTGTGATATGTATGCAGTAAGGTAAATAAAGTTAAATAAAGGAGTTAAAAAGTAAGCCTTCATTCAATCCTTGTGGGGATGATATTCCCAAATTGTAGATCCATCTTGCCTCCCTGCGTAGTAATAATTGGTCCCAGTGACCCCCTCTGATGCCTAACGTGGGATGATCAATACCAAGGAATTTAAGGACTTTGTGATCCCTATTGTGATACTCCTGGACATGGCGTGCAACTGGCTTATCAAGTTGGTTTCTGATATCTCCTAGCTGTTCTAGGATTCTTTTTTTGAATTGTCTTTTAGTTTTGCCAATGTATTTTTTCTTGCAGGAGCACTCTATTTGGTAGATCACACCAAAGGTCTTACAATTAATAAATGTCCTTATTGTGAATACCTTAGTGTCGTCCCAATTTTTGAAGTTCTTGGTTGATTTAACATGATTACATGCTAGGTATTGTGAGCATTTATAAGTGCCGCTGGTCTTACCGGTAGCCATGTGGTGTTCATGGGTTCATCATAATGGCTGTGTGTCAGAATGTCCCTCAGATTATCTGGGCGTCTGCTGGTAATGCTAGAGTAGGGTTTCAAAACCTGTTGGAGGACTGGGTCCGCAGTAAGGATATGCCAGTAGGACATGGACCTGCAGTATGCTGATGAGGACGCCCTTCTTGATGGCAGGGGAAAGTTTAATGTTTTATTTACATTATTTCTGCTGGCTGGCCAATGTTTGATTTTATAATGGGCAAATGAGATATTATCCATATCTGGATAATAGTTATTTTGCCCATAACTGTATGTGTTGGGGGGGGTGAGGGGGGCAGAGGTGAATTTATTGCAATGTATTCCACTTTTATTTTTGCATCAGGATTGGTACCGCAAGCCAGCGGGGACTGGACGGGACAACTCGTGGACCCCCGGACACCCACGGGGACCACCTGAGGATCGCTGGACACCCGCTGGGACCACCTGTGGGGACACCTGAGGGACCCCAGACACCTGCGGGGACCACCTGATGACCACCGGACACCCACCGAGACCACCTGAGACCCCTGAACACACACAGGGACCACCCGAGGGCCCCCACACACCCATGGAGACCACCGAAGGGCCCCAAAACATCTGTGAGGACCACCCATGGGCCCCCAGACACCAGCAGGGATCACCTGGAGGCCGACAGACACTTGCGGGGACCACCTGGGGACCCCCGCAAACCTCTGGTATCAATCCTGTGTATAAAAAAATTAAAAATGCTTTAATGTGGGGGCACAGGGGGTGGGTTGTGTATTGGTGGTTAGTACATATTGTAAGGTTTATTGGGGGCAGAGGGGGTGAGTGAAGGGCAAAGTACCCACTTCACTCACCCTCTCTGCCCCCAATAAAGCTGCTGTTATTCCTTAAACCCTTCATTGCCTTAGTGGTTAGCCGCTAAGGTAATGAAGTTGCCTGTAAATGCATTTTTATTGCATGGGATACATGCCGGGGCCTCCGGTGCTGATATTAATGGGTATCAGCTCCAGAGACTCCCGGAATCAATCCGATGCAGGAAAAATGCATTTTTTTTCCTGTCCCCTCTCGCCGCTTAACGGCCGCTTCTCACCACCTTCCTGCCAACTTTTCCTGGCGGGAGGATTTTGAGAGGAAATGTCTATTCTAGAGCCACGATTAGCCTTGGTAAGCTAATGAGGGCTAATAGAATTGTATGAGTTTGGATACCTGCCAATAAGTGGCTTCTTGCTGCTCGTTTGGCGATTTTTTTTCTCTGAATTTTTTTTTGCCGAAAAGGGCTTTTATCGACAACTTATTGGGGCTTACTGAATAGCAGTAGGATTTTTTTTGGCGAAAAGGCCTCGATAAGTGACTTATCGCCACTTAGTGCATAGGCCCCTGTCTGTTACAGTATCCCTGGGGTGGTACAAAAGCAACATGGGAGAAGCTGCTCATCATCATTAAAAACTAATTGAAAAGCAAAGTCCAGAGTCTTATAGATCACACATGTAGAAGATTTACCCATTGTCCCGCTGTCTTTTGTCACACTCCCCTGAGACCTCTGTCAGTCCAACAATTTGTGACCTGGCTTTAAGCACAAAGACACAGATGAACATTTAAAAAATGTATTATTTGTGTGGTAACTGACCCTGGATATTAACTCATTCATATTTTTGCTAAGGTAAAAATACCCCTCTTCTTTTGTAAAAAATATTTTTTTACCAGTAACCTGACTCTAGATATTACCTTATTCATGTATAAGCGAAAGGTAAAGATGTAAAAAAAAAAAAAAAATCTAGTAAAATGGATGTTTGCAATGGGGACATAAAAAATATAATAGCCAATTGCAGGAAAATACACTAATAAAACGAATTAAAGTGCATTAATACTCGGTAATATTTTTGTTTGAAGGCAAATATTGACCTGAAAATTATTTGTCCAAAATCTTTGATTTTTTTAAGTTAATTTGGTCATGAAAATATGAAAAAACACTTTCTACATGAAGTTAAATATTTTGTATTGTAGTCCATAATGTAATGTATTTAACAATGTAACAATGGAAACAGAAGTCAATTGAAAAATGGTTCAACTTGAAAATTTCGTAAAGTTGCCATCTGGCATAAGTTTTCATTCACCAAATGAGTTAGTATGTAAACTGCTATGTACTGTACCCTTAACAAACGGTTGGGTTTGCCTGTGAGCGATGTAGAGCGATGTAGAGTTGTCTTCCAGTAACATGAACTTGTCAGGAAAAGTTACTAGCCTCAAATTAATCCTTTTATGATATCTCTGGAAATATTTAGATATTTATTTAACATTTTAAAACAGCAGTCCAAGCTGACGTTTTTTTTTTTCTTACATTGTTTCCCCTTTAATAATTAGCTAAGTTGCCAATCGATCCATTCTCCTGTGATTGATCGGTGAAGATTCGGCTTGGGGGTTCATTAATTGGTCGTCAGTGCTGCAGAAGGGAACCAAAGATGCAAAGTTCTGTGGGGAAGATCATGTGACAGGCTGTCACTAGATACAATTGGTGCACTGCAAGAGAGAGCAGAGTGCAGAGGCAGAAAGGGGGTGGCCCGGGATTAAAGGGGTTACACCCCATTTTGGCCATCCCCTGACCTCACCCGGGAGTCAAAGGGTTAACTGGGCTAAGACCCAGAACAGTGATTTAACCCCTGTAATGACATGTACATGTGTATTCCCCTGTTCCATTGTAATGTCTGGTTTAATCAGTGTCTGCATCACACACACACACTGGAATCCATCCGGGAGCACAAGGGTTAATAGTCCTTTAATGATTATAGCTCTTTGTGAAGTTTTCCCGCCTTTTCAGGCACCATTTTGCAGGTCCTCATTGGCCGCCATTAGGGCTCCATGCATTCTAATGGAGAATCTTGTTGTTTTAGTCCTGTTTCCTGTAAAGACAAGCAGGTGGCGTCCGAGAGGGAGAGCGGCGGGTTCCCATTGAAAGTCAATGGGCCCATCGACTTCAATGGTGGTTCCTCGAGGTAACATTCGAAGAACAAGTTGGCTGCCGTCCAGACCGCAAACCGCAAAGCGGATACATTTTCAATAGGAGAGCTTTGATCACTTACAAGTCACGGTCAACATCAAGTGGCATGGGAATAAACAGTTCTAGGGCCCCTAAGAATAAAATTATTTTTGTCCTTAGTTCCAAGGCGTCCCCCCACGCGACCACAACCGGGTCCCCAAATTCTGGACCCCCGATAAGGGTCGAACCGAGAAGAACGGGTCGCGCCATAGGTTTTGCCGGCGGCGGCAGCAGAAACGGCTCAGAAAAATGACTAAGTGTGAAATGCTGTATTTTGGTACTCCATATCTCCGGTTCCGGAGGGCCCAGCGGATCAAGGTTTGGAGTGTCTGCAGTCACTGCTCCGGCATCACTGCAGAACCATCCTTGACCCTCCTGGACCAACCCGACGGAGTATGGACCCACTTGAAGGTTCAGGACTTTTCCCATAGACTTCAATGGCGGAGAAACCCCATTGACCTCAATGGCGGCAATTTACCATTGAAAGTCTATGGCGGAGCTGCCCGTTGTTTTCAATGGGGATTTAGTGAAAAGCTGAGATTTCTTTTTTAGCGGAGATTTTTGTATTAAAATGAAAAATGATTTCATGTGCATTTGTGTAACTCCGGTTCCATAGGTCATAGCAAGTCGCTTTTCGGACCATATGGTGTCCCAGTTCTGGCCATGAGAACTGGGAAGTTTGGTTCTGCTAGACCCAATAGAACCGGATATTTTAATACATCTATGTTTTATGTTTAATACTGTGTTCCAAGGTATGGGCAAAGACTCAGAGGAAATTCCTTTATCTACCAGGATAGCAGATGGCCCAAGAGGCGCCCCAATGTCTAGGATTTAAGTCTTGTTCGAAGGGTCTTGTCACCCTCCCTGATGATTTAAGGGCGGAGGAGGCTCAAACCAGAGCAGTCTCCAAGTGTCCCAGTTATCACCTTCCAACAAAGGTTATCTTGCTAGAGATCCAGATGGGTAGACTGGCTGGCATTCCATTTGCCTATGGGGGGTTACAGAAATGAGACCCCAGAGTTCTACTGCGCATGTTCCAGCTAGCAGGGGGGCCTGTCCTAAAATGTGTTCCCCCATCAAAGATTGGCTGGAGATAATTGCAAACCAATCACAGGTACTTAAGATTAAGGATAGAGGAACAAAAGGTTTATAAACTGCTGTTCCCCATATATCCTTGGTTAGTCTTCATTGAGTCTTCTTCATTCGTCTTCAATTTATCATCTGATGGCTACCTGATTGCGAGAGAATTGCTATGCTATATACTTCTCATTCCCCAACCCCAAAGTAAGTGTACTTCTTGTCTGTTATTGTATTATTCGTGTGTTCACCTATCCTAAGGAATAAAATCACTTTATTATATCTAAGACTCGTTTCAGTTCAGACCCAGTGGTAAATATATATCATCTGTTATATATATTTATGTGACCTTATACAGCCTGCCATAATCTCACCGTGACAGGCTTATAAGAATAACTGGTGCCAGCGGCGGGATTGAACTGGACCTAGATTACAGTATTCTGCAGGGTACTGTGAGCTAGTGGGGACTCGATGGTAATTGCGAGTTCCTGGGTCTAAAGATATTGAACACACGTTAGTGCAACAAGTAACGCAAGTTGTCACACCACCTCACCTGCTGCGACCCAGAACCATGAGTGAAGCGAAGAGTGTCTATTACCTGAAAACTAGAAGTCAGCTAAAAGACAAGTGCCGTGAATATGGACTGGAATATGTGGACCAGGATGTCGAGGAAATGGTTGCCGCAATCACAGCTCATGAAGCCGAGCTTGCAGCGTCCAGGGTATGGCGCAGCTTGCTCTTGTACAGCCGCCTGGAGATCAGGGACTGAACCCAGTGCCGGAGCAGCAGGATCCCGGGGAGGGGACAAGTGCACCTCCCGGTCCAAGTGCAACAAGAGGGGCACCGATGGCTACGGCCACCAGCCCGTTTACCTCTGAAATGTTGGTGCTGATCACCAAGTGGGGAGACCGAGGGACAGCGGAGGAGCGGCTAAAGTTTATCTCAATGGCAGTGAACAGACCCGCTTATTGCCCCACGGTCCAAGCCCGCAAAGATGAACTCCAACTGGACAAGCACAGTCTCACCAGGTACGTGGAAGGCACTGATCAGATCGACATGTTTTTAAGGAACTTCGAGACGCAGTGCCGGCGGTACAAGGTGATCCCCTAGCATAGGGTTGCACGCTTGGACCCGCTACTCTCCGGCTTGGCTAAGCAGACATTGATGGCGCTTACAGAGGAGTATGCTGATGACTATGACCACCTGAAAGAACTTTTGCTATTTCAGCACTGTTTTACCCCTGAAGCTTACCGGGGTAAATTCCGGCTGGAGGAGAGGCACCCTCAGGAGACCTATGTCACTTATATGACCCGCATGGCTTTGTACGGGTTACACTGGGTGGAGGGCTCTGAGGCCAGGAGTTACCAATGCCTGCTGGACCTCATCTTTCAGGAGCAGCTCATGCAGCAGTGCCCGCTGGCGGTGAGGGCTTTTGTGTATGATAAAAAGCCCAAGACCTACACCGAGGCGGCGAGGATGGCAGATGACTATGTGGTCAGCCGTTCCCAGATGACCACCAAGGCACCCGCCAAAGCGGCGGTCACGCCGGTACCGGCCAAGAAAGCTGTGAGTACCCCCCAGTGGACCCAAAAGCCGCCTGCGGGCAGCGGGACACCAAAGGCGGGAGAGCTCCGGCATGAGCGCCGGTGCTACAATTGCAACAGCACTGGTCACCTCCGACCAGATTGCCCGTAACCCCTGCGTTCCAACGGACCCTATCGAGGGCAACACACCCCAGCTGCGAAGCCGGTAGCCCGCGTGCGGGTGGCTTCCACCAAAGAACCAGGACCGGTCATGGAAACAATTCCCAGCAAGACGTCCCATGTCACCCCAGTTCCGGTTTCATCGGTGCCTACAGCCAGGAGCGGAAGACATCTCAGCGCAGACCTGCAGCAGACGACGGCCGGAGCAAACATCTTACCCCGGTCACCGTCGGTGACCGGCAAGCAGTCGGCTTGCTTGATTCAGGAGCCGCAGTGACCCTGGTCCGACCATATATGGTCCGGCCAGAGGAACTGATCCCAGGCCCTTGGATGCAGATCACTGTGGCCGACGGAGAGCCACGTTTCCTGCAGGTGGCCAGCATCTTTTTGGATTGGGGGTGGGCAAGGGTGTGCGGGAGGTGGGGGTTTTACCCGGTTTGGATGCTGAAATTCTTTTGGTCAATGATCTGGGACCGATGACCTGCACCTACGACCGTGTGCCCCAGCCCGCTGCAGTGGCGGCGGTTACCCGGAGCCAGACCGCGGCAATGCCGGCGGCGGCCGCTCCAGTCCCCCAGCCTTTGGGACAAACGTTAGCGGAGGGGACAGAGGAGCCCGGGGAGGTAAGCCAGGATCAGTTGCAACCACAGGCTGACTTACTGTTCCCCCTTACCTTGTCCCCTTCCCCTGACAATGACATGACTGGGGGTGGCCAGACTTAGGAGCCCAGTTTAGGGAGGCAGTGAAGGCAGACCCTACCCTGGCCGGCGTGAGACTTCGGGCGTCCGAATCTCAGGCAGGGGAGGGCACTGAACGCTGCCTATGGCATAAAGGACTCCTGTACAGAGAAGAAGGGAACCCGGGGATAGAGAAGGGATTGACCAGTAAGCGTCAGCTAGTAGTGCCCCAGGGGTACCGACAGCAAATGTTACGGGTAGCTCACTCTATTCCGTTAGCGGGACATCAGGGGGTC
>WSYH01007867.1:0-13980 GCA_036426205.1 Ascaphus truei | reverse complement strand
CTCTTTGTGAAGTTTTCCCGCCTTTTCAGGCACCATTTTGCAGGTCCCCATTGGCCGCCATTAGGGCTCCATGCATTCTAATGGAGAATCTTGTTGTTTTAGTCCTGTTTCCTGTAAAGACCAGCAGGTGGCGTCCGGGAGGGAGAGCGGCGGGTTCCCATTGAAAGTCAATGGGCCCATCGACTTCAATGGCGGTTCCTCGAGGTAACTTTCTGTAACGATGTGCGGAACACGCCCCCTGCGGCGTGTTCCTTCCTTACCTGTTTACTTCTGATCGCCGCCCTCTAGCTGCGAGTCAATATCCTGTGTCTTTAAGGATTCCGAAGCAAACGATGCCATCTTGCTTCCTGGCAAATCCTGCCCTCCTCCTCCTGACAGGAAGTAAGCCTCTCTCTGACTTTCTCATTGCTTACAGCTGCTGCTTCCTTTAAATAGCACTCAGTGGCTACCTGTCTGGGTTCCTGCAAGTCCTACCATTGTATGCTGCTCCTGCCTGGACCTCCTTGGGATCTTTACTCATCTCCTGTGGATTCCGGAAGACTGGGACAGTCACTCAATTACTACTGAGGTTAGTTTGCTGTCGGGTAGTGTAGGTACCTGCTTAGTAG
Organism: Ascaphus truei; assembly: GCA_036426205.1. Classification (NCBI taxonomy): domain Eukaryota; kingdom Metazoa; phylum Chordata; class Amphibia; order Anura; family Ascaphidae; genus Ascaphus; species Ascaphus truei. Next base: position 13,372 of record WSYH01007867.1, on the reverse strand, counting down.
GGTTCACCTTGACGTGGTGGCAGGCTTATAATTCCTTGGCCAATGGATTCGACTAAGAATCTTTATGTTTATATTTAGTTTTGCTGCACTCTTCAGTTATTGGCACTATGCCTTTAAGGAGGCTGGATGTCCTCCAGGATGCACTCCACTATTGTGATCTACTGGCACTCTGTCCTTAAGGAGGCTGGACGTCCTCCAGGATGCACTCCACTATAGTGACCTTGTGCTTTGGATACTACCTCCCCTGCTTCTCACATGTGGCTTCCCACAACCCCCGCGTTGGTGCCTGAGAACGCGCGCACTCCCGCTCTGCTGTCAGAGCATGCGCGCACATGCAGCTGGATCACTCGTGCCCCTGAGCCAGGCACTGCATCTCCGGACGCATCGCGCATTCTCATGCGCGGCGCAGTCACGGGACTACGTGCGCTGATCCCCAGCTGCGCGGCAACTTACTCCCTTCGTATCCCCTGCGGCCTCCCCACCTCGCTATCGGGTCCTTCCCCTTCCCTGCTCTTGTGTGGAGAGCACAAGCGTCACACTTTCGAAGAACAAGTTGGCTGCCGTCCATACCGCAAACCGCAAAGCGGATACATTTTCAATAGGAGAGCTTTGATCACTCAAGGTCAACGTCAAGTGGCGTGGGAATAAACAGTTCTAGGGCCCCTAGGAATAAAATTCTTTTTGTCCCTAGTTCCTAGACGTCCCCCCACTCGACCACAACCGGGTCCCCAAATCCTGGACCCCCGATAAGGGTCGAACCGAGAAGAACGGGTCGCGCCATAGGCTTTGCCGGCGGCGGCAGAAACGGCTCAGAAAAATGACTAAGTGTGAAATGCTGTACTCCATATCTCCGGTTCCGGAGGGCCCAGCGGATCAAGGTTTGGGGTGTCTGCAGTCACTGCTCCGGCATCACTGCAGAACCATCCTTGACCCTCCTGGACCAACCCGAGGGAGTATGGACCCCTTGAAGTTTCGGGACTTTTCCCATAGACTTCAATGGCGGAGAAACCCCATTGACCTCAATGGCGGCAATTTACCATTGAAAGTCAATGGCGGAGAAGCCCGTTGTTTTCAATGGGGATTTAGTGAAAAGCTGAGATTTCTTTTTTAGCGGAGATTTTTGTATTAAAATGAAAAATGATTTCATGTGCATTTGCGTAACTCCGGTTCCATAGGTCGTAGCAAGTCGCTTTTTGGACCATATGGTGTCCCAGTTCTGGCCATGAGAACTGGGAAGTTTGGTTCTGCTAGACCCAAGAGAACTGGATATTTTAATACGTCTATGTTTTATGTTTAATACTGTGTTCCAAGGTATGGTCAAAGACTCAGAGGAAATTCCTTTGTCTACCAGGATAGCAGATGGCCCAAGAGGCGCCCCAATGTCTAGGATTTAAGTCTTGTTCGAAGGGTCTTGTCACCCTCCCTGATGATTTAAGGGCAGAGGAGGTTCAAACCAGAGCAGTCTCCAATTGCCCCAGTTATCACCTTCCAACAAAGGTTATCTTGCTAGAGATCCAGATGGGTAGACTGGCTGGCATTCCATTTGCCTATGGGGGGTTACAGAAATGAGACCCCAGAGTTCTACTGCGCATGTTCCAGCTAGCAGGGGGGCCTGTCCCAAAATGTGTTCCCCCATCAAAGATTGGCTGGAGATAATTGCAAACCAATCACAGGTACTTAAGGTTAAGGATAGAGGAACAAAAGGTTTATAAACTGCTGTTCCCCATATATCCTTGGTTAGTCTTCATTGAGTCTTCTTCATTCGTCTTCAATTTATCATCTGATGGCTACCTGATTGCGAGAGAAATGCTATGCTATATACTTCTCATTCCCCAACCCCAAAGTAAGTGTACTTCTTGTCTTTTACTGTATTATTCGTGTGTTCACCTATCGTAAGGAATAAAATCACTTTATTATATCTAAGACTCGTTTCAGTTCAGACCCAGTGGTAAATATATATCATCTGTTATATATATTTATGTGACCTTATACAGCCTGCCATAATCTCACCGTGACACAGGTCTCAAAAAAGGGTGTGCCAGAGCCTGTTTCAGAAGAGGAAGGGGATATGACTTTGTAAATGGCTGCTATCGAAAACAAAAAATGCTTGTTACATAATAATACATTAGAAATGTAATTCACAATTGTTTTAAAAAAATGCTACAAGTATTTTCTCACAGTACAGAACTGATTTATATATATAAAAAAACACATAGGATATTACTTGGTCTTCAGCTTTAATATTAAGTGCTAATATTGTTATGTTGTATACAATACGTATTGTCAGCATTAACTTAGTACTGTAAGTAAATTATATGTATATTTGGCTCAACTGTTGCTTATTTAAGTTCACAGGCTTTGCAGACTTTTTTCGTTATTTAGATATTTTGAGATTACCTTTCAAATCTTAAAATGATTGGCCTGGAAATATTACCACGTTACCAAGGTTTTATAAACTACAGTAATGCTAATGCTTGCGCCTGTCTTTTGTTAACGAAGATCTACCATTTTCATGTGCTCCAGCTGAGACCCCAGAAAGGTAAAAACCCAAAGGAATGACAAGGTTGCTGAGGAATTAATGAATGTTTTGCCTTCTGATTTCTGCCACATGTTTTCAATAGCTTGGATGGCCTTAACCCCTCTGAGCTTGTCCATTTACCAATAAAAATCCCTTTGTCCAACTCACTTTTGCAAACTCTACATTATTTATTTTTTTGTTAAGTACTGCAGCGTTTGGGAAATGCGCAATGTGTTTCTTTGCTACTAAGATCCTCTCCCTCACACATAACTGAATCCCAGGCTTATATGGTATATATTTAATGCCGCTTTTGAAGAGGTTTTAAGGTATATGTCTATGTAAGGCTTACTGAGAATGTTTACATAAAGTGTTTGGGGTGTAATGGGTAAGGGGATTAGGGTGTAAAAAGCAACAGTCGGAATTAAGGGAAGAACAGCGTTATCGTTACATTCAAAACAATTCATCCCATTTTAGTTGGGTTGAGTAATGTTCTTATGTTCAATAGAAAATCTCTGGAAATGGAATACTGGAAACCAAATGTACCCAATTTTATTTGATAGTACAGTTGCTTGTCACTGAGGGCTCTTCTGTTGGCTGACCATATTATTGCAGAAATGTTCATTTAACAACCACTGCTACTATAACTTGATATCAACGCACTTCAATGAAAATATTATTTTTAAATGATTGTTGTGAAATAAAGCATATACAGTAATTTAGAAAATACAGTAGGTCATAAAAGCAAAAGTTAGTTGTCATGTCATGGAAAAAACTGAAACTGGAAGAAAATATAAATGTTACAATTGAGGTTGGATAGGGAACAAATAATTAACATTTTGTTTTAAATGTGTTTGCCAATTTAAAAAAAACCTGGACACGAGCTAAAATTTAGTGCATGAATTTAAAGTATGAATTAAACATTCAGGACAGGTGCTCAGTTGCCATTTGTTAATACCAACTCCTATCAAAGAAGCGACCTAATAAACGATAATTAAACTTGAAAGATTATCCCTCAGGCTGCAAAGGGGTTTGCAATTTTCTATTACATAGCAGTGCATTCAGGTTCCTCCAGCAGCAAAGGGATTTTCAAATCTTGTGATCAGTATAAATCTTGCAGCTTCCCTATGGGAAATAGAGTCAATGTGGTATAAATGCTGGTCATGCCCTGTCTGCCCTCCCATCAAAACCTCTAACTGTCGATATTAAGAAACATAGCCACTTGATAACTTTATGCTCACCGAAAGAATTACAGTTGTTTGCACAGCTACAGTATGAACTCATCTATTGCTCCATTAGACCACTGGGCCTTTTTGTTGTAGCTTTGACCATACAGAGGACTTGGAAAGCATTATGGATTTATAATGTTCACCTTACCAGCAGTTGGTACTTACACATAACCCCAGAGAGGAGAAAGAGTATAATATGTGTATTTCGTGACTATGGAATTCTCCAAACACTTTTGTCAGTAGAAGACAAATTTCCCATTCATTTTTTCAGAGCTACTGTATCATATTTGAAGAAATATCACCCAAGTTACTTATTCCCTTTTAAGATATTCATAATCCAGGTCAAAGGGTTTCAACTCTATTTCCAAATTACAATGATAAAGAGGATTACTTAAATAGTTGAATGCAAAGCAGCATTTTTCATTAAAAAAAAAAATAGAAATGCATTTAAGTGTCAAAATTGACAGTAAAAACAGAAAGGACATTTTTTTTTCTGTGCAATATAGGAAAGATGGCCCTTTGATTTGTATGCTGTTCTAAAGGAAGGACTTTGCTAGCACATTCAAATGAATTTGATATTCAATCAATGAAGATTAACTTGCCCAAGGTAAGATGGTTTTTACATTCATAAGGAAGTCAAATACGATTATGCATATGAGGAAATTATACAGAGATGAGTAGAGTATAATATATGATAATTATTTGAAAGGATATACTTACACACTGATTAGCATATCTGGAGGACCAGACAGAGATGGAAAAATGCATAAAGGTAAAGAGATTCATAGAAACATGAACCAACCGGAAGAAAACTCACAAAAAACGTACAGAAATGTAGGGATCTATTCTAGTACCTGCAAGATTGTCCTTGTCAAATCGTGCAATTTGACAATGCAAGGGGTAGCAGGGGGGAAATTGTGAGCTCATTGTATTCTTTAAGAATTTTTGCATCTGTCGAATAACTTCTATTAAAATTCCACATCTGCAATTAAACAGAAACCGCACGATATTGACGTTGTTTTTTTATGACACGGAATTACCATAAAATAGTTTATCTGCCAGACGATATGAGAGCTAGAGAGAGAAGAAGAGAGCAAGAGAGAGAAGAAGAGAGAGAAGGAGAGAGAGAAGGGGAGAGAAGGGGAGAGAGAGTGAAGAAGAGAGAGAGAGAGCGTGAAGAAGAGAGAGAGTGGTGAAGGAGAGAAGAGAGAAGAAGAGGGAAGAAGAGGGAAGAAGAGGGAAGAAGAGGGAAGAAGAGGGAAGAAGAGGGAAGAAGAGGGAAGAAGGGAGAAGAAGAGGGAAGAAGAGGGAAGAAGAGGGAAGAAGAGAGAAGAAGAAGAAAGAAGAGAGGAGAAGAAGAAAGAAGAGAGAAGAGAGAGAAGAGAGAGAGAAGAGAGAGAGAGAGAAGAGAGAGAGAGAGAAGAGAGAGAGAGAGAGAAGAGAGAGAGAGAGAAGAGAGAGAGAAAAGAAGAGAGAAGAGAGAGAAGAGAAGAGGAGAGAGACTTGGAGGAAAGGCAAGGAGACAGTGGTACAAAGAGAAGATAGATAAAATGTATGCAATATGCTTCAAATTTGACTTGATACATCAACCCCCTTCCCCCCATATTCTCTTCTATTAACACTTACCTGTAGAAATATAAAAAGGGTTAGAGTTCCGTACACAAGTACACAATTTGAGGATCCAAAATGTTAAATATCATTAGAATACAAAAGACAACAAAAAATATATATTTATAGATTATACATTAAATTTACAAAATGCTTCATTTTGCAAACAAAAATGATTATTACTGTATATCCAAATCCAAAATAAAATATTTACATATATATACAATTAAACAGACTGTGATGGAGCGGCCTTGTCGGTATGGTCAGAAAAGAGCTTACACACCACTTTCTTGCAATGAAACATGCTTTATTTCCCTTACCAGGGAAGCAGGTTGTAGTTGAACAGAGAATAAAGCAATTAAAGTAAATGGCATAAGTCTGCCACAAAAACAATAGTCCTTTGTTCCAGGTATACAACAGGGAGTTCAGGCTCTCCCCTCAGCCAGGCTCTCTGCAACCTGTTTCCTCACAGGTTGAGAGAAAAATGACAGCCTGGAAGAAATCTGCTGTCTTCCTTTTTAAATCTCCCCTTTCCAATCAGCTTGCAGAACTACCAGCTAGGGTGTGGTTCTTTTGGTCTGCTAAAGTGAGAGTTTTTTAACCTCTTGTATACTCCATCAAATACCCCCTTCTAAGAGTGTTGCTCCTCGCACACTCGCATTTTGAAACAATCGACCCCACCCCCTTCCCGGGACAAAAAATCTGCATTAGCGTGTAACTTCCCAGCCCTATGTTGTACTTGGAAGGAGAAGGGTTGAAGGGAAAGGTACCAGCATGTGACTCTCGGGTTTGTGTCCTTCATTGTATATAGCCATTTTAGGGGAGCATGGTCTGTGACCAGGGTGAATGTGGTACCCAGGAGATAATACCTGAGTGCTAATACTGCCCACTTCACCGTTAAACACCCTTTCTCTGTTACAGAGTAGGCCTGTTCTCTTTTTAAGAGCTTCCTACTAAGGTATAGGACCGGACACTCTTCCCTGTCTACCTCCTGAGAAAAGACGGCCCCTAAACCTACGCCTGAGGCATCCGTCTGCAGAATGAAGGGCTTCCCAAAGTCTAGACTCTGTAAAACTGTCTCTGAACAGAGTATCTTTTTCACTCCCTGAAACGCCTCCTCGCATTTTACTGTCCACTGGACTTTATTGGGTGCCACGTTTCTTATTAGATTGGTGAGGGGGCCAAGGACTGTGGAAAATGTTGGTACGAATTTACTATAATACCCTTCTAAGCCCCGGAAAGCTCTCACCTGCTTTTTGGTCATTGGTACTGGACAATCCATCAACGCCTGCACCTTGCTGCAGACAAGCTTTATTTGTCCATTACCAAGTATGTAGCATAAGTACTTTGTTTCACTTCTCCCTATTGAGCATTTTGCTGGATTGGCAGTCAGGCCTGCCTTTCTAAGGGACCTTAGTACTGCCGACACTTTAGCCAAATGTGTTTCCCAATCTGTGGAATAAATGACTACATCATCAAGGTAGGCTGCTGCATCTTTGTTATGGGGTAACAATATCTGATCAATTAACCTCTGGAAGGTAGCGGGAGCCCCATGCAATCCAAACGGCATTGTCCGAAAGTGAAACAGATCACAGGGAGTGGCAAAAGCAATCTTTTCCTGTGACTTTTCTGTTAAAGGGATCTGCCAATATTCCTTGGTCAGATCCAACGTCGTAATATACTTGGCCTTCCCCAGCCTCTCTAACAATTCATCAACTCTGGGCATGGGGTATGCATCGAATTTAGAAACCGCATGCACTTTTCTAAAATCTATACAAAATCGTGTAGACCCATCCGGCTTAAGGACTAACACGATGGGGCAACACCACTCACTCCGTGACCTTTCTATCAACCCCAATTTAAGCATGTTTTCTAGTTCTGTTTCTACTACTCCCCTTAATTTTTCAGGAATTCAGTAAGGTCTCTGTTACACTTTCTTACCAAGTTCCGTTTCGACATGGTGTGCAATCAGATGTGTTTTCCCTGGCAATGGAGAGAACACATCCAAAAATTGTTCCACCATCTTTCGTGCCTATACTTTCTGTTCCAAGGACAGATTCTCCCCCAGTTGGACACTCCCCTTTTTGTCCTGCAAGGGTCTACTTGTGATCCCAGGTCTAACTCCTTCTCTCCTATTGAGACAAACAAACACTCTTGAGTTTTCCAGGGCTTCAAAAGATTTATATGATACATTTGTTTTTCTTTTCCCTGGCTGTAATATTTAATCTACCGGTCCTACTTTTCGTGCTACCTCAAAGGTCCTTGCCATTTTGCCAACAACTTCGATTCTGTAGTCGGAAGCAAAAGCAAAACCCTATCGCCTGGCTGAAATTCTCTTGTGCGAGCTCCTCTTTTATAATTCCTTTCTTGTGTTATTTGTGCCTCTCGCAAATTTTCCTGCGCAAACACCCCTAGACTTTCTAAACTTTCTCTTAGTCTTCTATTAGTTGTCTTCCATAAAGTAACTCAAAAGGTGAAAACCAGGTGGAAGACTGGGGAACTTCCCGAATGGTAAATAGAAGAGGTGGAAGTAGTTTATCCCAATGCCGTGTCTCAGTTGATATAAATTTCCTTAACATATTTTTAAGTGTCTTATTAAAGCGTTCGGCTAGTCCATCTGTTTGCGGATGATAAACCGAGGTCTGTACCGACTTCAATTTTAACAGGCCACAGACGTCCTTCATGAGCCTGGACATAAAATTTGTTCCCTGGTCTGTTAAAATTTCAGTAGGAACCCCCACTTGGGAGAAGACCTTAATTAGTTTGGTCTCTACAACCTTAGCGGATGTCGTTCTCAATGGAACAGCTTCTGAGTACCTTGTAGCATAATCTACTATGACGAGTATATACTGGTACCCTGCAGAACTTTTTTCCGGAGGACCCACAATATCCACACCTATCCTTTCGAAAGGGGTCTCTACTATTGTGATAGGCACCAAAGGGACTTTGATATTCCCCTTTGGGGCAACCATCTGACACTCAGGACACGAATCGCAGAAGTCCCTTACCACTCTATAAATGCCTCGCCAATAAAACCGTGCCATGAGGTGGATTCAGGTTTTCTCCCTTCCCAGATGACCTGAACTAGGAACAGTATGAGCTAAACGTAATATCTCTTTCCTATAGAGTCTTGCACTAATAGTTGCATTTGTATCTTTTGAGTTTGCTTCTCTTTCTCAACTCGGTATAAAAGAGATCGTTATGCAACTCAAAATGAGGAAAAATACTGACTCCCTGTGGGTTTATTACTTCCTTGTCTACTACTACTACTTGGTCATATACCCGGCTTAAGGAATCATAATTTTTCTGTTCTACCAGAAAATTTGAAAACCCGACAACATCGCAGCCTCCAATGAGGAAAGGTTATCTACTCCCTGCCCCTTCACCTGTTGGGGAACACATTTCTGACTAGTTTGGGGTGCCTCTAACTCTTGGGCGGTACCAACTCTTACAACCTGGGGGGTACCTTCTTTCACCTGGGGCATAAGGGACATAAGTGACAAAACAGAATTTGTGAATAATTCGTCAAAGAACCTCCAATCCCAACCTAAGATCACTGGGTATGGGAGTTCTTTGGCGACACCCACCAACAAAACCTCTGAGCGTCCTCCCACCGTTAATATTACTCTGACACGGGGGTACTCCTTGACATCCCCATGTATACATTCAATATATACCTGGATCGAACTTTTAAATTTATCAAAGGTCATCAGTTCCTGCTGTACTAGTGTCTGACTACAGAAAGAATCCACCAACCCCTCCACCTTAATTCCTTCTACTTCCAAAGATATGACGAATTTAGTTCTGGCAGGGTCTATCACCTCCACCAGGGTCAAGTAGGTGTGAGCATAGTTACAGTCCATGTGGGGACAATGTCGGGACATGTGACCCTGTTCACCATAGGAAAAACACACCATGAGATCTGTGGTGGACACCGAATCCCTTCTGGCTTCCGGAGTCTCTTGTAGGCCCCCTTGGGACACCCCCCCCCGGTAGGGCCTGTTGGCACGTACTATGTCCCATATTAAAGGCAGCTGGAGCCTTCCATTTGGCCCCTGAGCTTATGCTGGTGGAGGAAAATTGCCTTTTCCAAATGTACTGGGTTTCTTTAATGGCCACCCTTTTCCCCCCTCAGACCATGGGCACAGGACTGTTCTGTGGCCAAAAAGTTCTCCATTAGTTTGGAGGCTTCAAGGAGGGTCTTGGCTGAATGGCGACAAACCCACTCCATTCCACCTAGGGGCAAATCCCGCAAAAACTGTTCTAGGATGACAAACTCTGTGACCTTGATGGAACTGCGGGTCTCTGGTTTTAGCCAGAACCAGCAGTAGTCCCATATATATGTTGGGTTAGGACTTGGGGTCGCATACCTGGGGAATACTGCTCTTCTCAGAAGCGTTGTCGATAGGTATCCTCTTTTATCCCCATGCGATCCAGGATTGCCACCTTGACTTGGGCGTAGTAGAGAGCTGTGGTATTGTCAAGGACGCGATATGCTGCCTGTGCTTCTCCCATTAACTGCGGGGCCAGGTGGGTGGTTCAGTCCTCTTTGGGCCACTGTGAAAAAAACGCAACTTGCTCAAACGTGATGAGGTAGGCCTCCGTCTCATCATCAGGTCCCATTTTTGTCAGCCTAACGGCAGGTCTCTGATCTCCAGTGCCCGCGTTCCGGGAAGCGGGACTTGGGGCCTCAGCGTTTGTTGCAGCTCCCATCTGCGATACCAGCTGCTGTTGAGCCTGTGTCTGGTGAGCTGTTAGCTGTAGGAGAAACTGCTGCTGTGCGGCCTGGTTTTCAGCCTCTCACTGCTGTTGGGCGGTTTGTTGTTGTTGCAGTTTCTGTAAGTGCTGTTGTTGGGTGGCCTGTTGTTGCTGCAGTATCTGGAACTGCTGTTGCTGTGCAGCCTGATTTTCAGCCTCTCGCTGCTGCTGAGCAGTCTGGTTATCAGCCTCTCGCTGCTGTTGGGCAGCCTGTTGTTGCTGCAGTATCTGGAACTGTTGTTGCTGTGCAGCCTGTTATTCAGCCCATTTTCCACCAGATTCTGTATCAATTTTTTCATCTCCATTTTGATAACTTCAGGTGTGTTCTATATTCTGACCAGAGGTGGCGCTCATCCTACCTCTGACACCATATGTGACGGAGCTGCCTTGTCGGTATGGTCAGAAAAGAGCTTACACACCACTTTCTTGCAATGAAAAGGGCTTTATTTCCCTTACCAGGGAAGCAGATTGTAGTTGCACAGAGAATAAAGCAATGAAAGTAAATGACATGTCTGCAACAAAAACAATAATCCTTAGTTCCAGGTACACAACAGGGAATTCAGGCTCTCCCCTCAGCCAGGCTCTCTGCAACCTGTTTCCTCACAGGTTCAGCGGCAAAATGACAGCCTGGAAGAAATCTGCTGTCTTCCTTTTAAACCTCCTCTTTCCAATCAGCTAGCAGAACTACCAGCTAGGGTGTGGTTCTTTTGGTCTGCTAAAGTGAGAGAGTTTTTTAACCTCTTGTATACTCCCTCACACAGACACAGACACAGGAAGAGAAAAAACATAACAAGGAAGAGGTACAGGGAGGGAGAAAAACGCAAACTCTGGGAGGATGGTAAAAGCAGCTGGAAACCAAGAGAAGGGATGTATGTACAGTATGTATGTATGTCTTTATTTATATAGTGCCATTAATGTACATAGCGCTTCATAGTAGAAATACATATTACATTCATATAAATAACAAATAATACAAATAACAGGTCATGGGAATAAGTGCTTCAGACATAAAAGTAACATTTCGGAAGAGGAGTCCCTACTCTGAAGAGCTTACAATCTAATTGGTAGATAGGAAGAACGCATAGAGACAGTAGGAGGGCATTCTGGTAAGTGCGTCTGCAAGGGGCCAAGCTTTATGTATCAGGTGTATATTGTTAAAACACAATAGGTAGCGCTAATGAAAAAATATATATATATTATAAAAATAAAAAAATCTAAAAATAATATAAATGAAAAGAAGCCTAGATACACCTCTGACCCCTGGTCAGATGATAGCAATTTTATTCAATAGCAAAATTGATTCAATTTTACCCCTGAGGAAGGAGGCAAAGGCTTCCGAAACACGTTGGGTGGTCCCTGATATCACTGTGCGTTCTATCAGCTGTCCTGTTCCGCAAGCTGTGCTGTGCTGCTTCTTCACTGAAGCATCTTTGAATTTGCCGCCATTAGCTCCCCACGCCACCGCGAGAAGCTGGTGATTCTGCGGCTCGACTCTCCTGAAGCCTGGCGCTTCTGTGCATGTCCGAACCATGGAGGAAGGAGGCAAGGCATTCAGACTGCTTCCCCTGCACTTGTGATAGCGTGGACGGACGCTCCATCTACTGACTCTGCTGACTACACGTGGCAGACACCAGAGAGACGTGCAGGAGCTGTATCAGCGCTCTATGAGAGGGGATACTCTCAGATTATCCACTGCCTATTACCATCTAGGCTCCGGTAAGCGGGCATTTCAGCCAGTTACAGGATATCTTTGGGACCTTTAACATTGTCAATTTTGTCTTATATGTTTTTTATGATATATTAAATGTTTTTTATTTAGTCATCTGTGTGGTTCAGCAACATTGTTAGTCATTGTTCGTTTGTCTTGAGTGTTTACAATATTATACTATGTTTTCCTTTTTTTATATTTCATGTGTGATCACCGTCTGCTGGGATCATCATTGAATCTGCCATACGCCATCTGGTTGTATATACACTTTCTTTATACTTATTATAATTTCTGTTAGCGCCATTGATATCATTTCAGTTCCAGGTGTATATTGTTAGCCACTGTGCTACTCGTATGCTTCTTTAAGCAAGTGTGTCTTAAGGTGGGTCTTAAAGGTGGATAGAGAGGGTGCTAGTCAGGAATTGAGGGGAAGGGCATTCCTGAGGTGTGGGGCAGTCAGTGAGAAAGGTTTAAGGCGGGAGAGGGCTTTAGATACAAAAGGGGTAGAGAGAAGACATCTTTGAGCAGAACGCAAGAGTCGGGGTGGTGCATAGCGAGAAATTAGGGATGAGATGTAAGGAGGGGCAGAAGAATATAAAGCTTTAAAAGTGAGGAGGAGAATTGCGTGCGAGATGCAGGATTTGATCGGAAGCCAGGAGAGGGATATCAAGAGGGGAGACACTGAGACAGATTTAGGAAAGAGTAGAGTGATTCTGGCAGCAGTGTTTAGGATATATTGTAGGGGAGACAGGTGAGAGGCAGGAAGGTCGGACAGCAGGAGGTTACATTAATCGAGACGGGAGAGAATGAGGACCTGAGTTAGAGTTTTAGCAGTCGAGCAACAGAGGAAAGGGCGTATCTTTGTATCTTTGGGATGCACAAACTATTATTAGTATTATAATTGCTTATTTGTAAAGTGCTAACATATTCATTGTAAAGCGCAACATATACAAATAAGGACAAATATGCACAAACAGATACAAAGAGGTAACGATGGCCATGCTTGAGACAAGAGCTTCCAAAATTGAGGGAATGAGTAACAATGTTTAAACAGGAAAATTACATACTGAAATGTTTGCAATCTTGCAAAAATTTTACAGTGCTTTATTATATATATATTATTATATATATATGCATATACACACACATGAAAAAAGTTATTAAGCAAATGGAATAGGGAAGGGAGTCCCTGCCCAACAGAGCTACGTACCACAGCCAATCTAGCATCTCTTGAAGCAAAGCTGGTGAGAACATTTTTGCCAGCATTTCTGTTTTTTGCTTTTTTTTACTTAATGGAGGTAATTGCCAAAATTAGCTACTTTGACACATTTTTGCTGGAATTACAAAATAAATGTATATATATATATATATTTATTTATTTATTTTTTAAGCACATAGCAAGATACATAACTGTGCAAAAAGGTCTCTATCCGCACATATATGTTCTTATCTCAGGCACTAGAATAGACCCTTTGGAGAGAAAGAAATCTGTTCATAACAGAGACCTAGAAAATGCATATACCTTATACACCATATGAACAAGATTCTATTTTT
>WSYH01007866.1:0-31379 GCA_036426205.1 Ascaphus truei | reverse complement strand
TGACTGACCTAGTGGCGTGATCTGACTGACCTGGTGGTGACTGACAAAACTGACCTGGGCGGGACGACGACTGACTGACCTGGGTGGGTACTGGACTGACCTGGGTGGGTACGACTACTGACCTGACTGACCTGGGGGGCTGACTGACTGACCTGGGTGGGTGGGTGACTGACTGACTGACTGACCCTGGGGTGACGACTGACTGGGGACTCTGTGCTGGTGGTGTGACTGGGGACTGACTGACCTGGGTGGGTGACGACCTGGGTGGGTGCCTTGACTGACTGACCTGGGTGGGTGACTGACCTGGGAAACTGCTGACTGACCTGGGGGTGACTGACTGACTGACTGTGTGGGTGACTGACTGACTGACTGACCCGTGGGTGACTGACTGACTGACCTGGGTGGGTGATAAATGACTGATGACTGACTGACCTTGGTGGCTGGACTGACCTGGGTGGGTGATGACATGACCTGGGTGGTGCCTGACCTGGGTGGTAACGATGACTACCTGGTGTGGACTGACTGACGACTGGGTGGGTGACTGACTGAACTGACTGGGTGGGTGACTGACAAACTGACCTGGGCGGGAACTGGACTGACTGACTGACCTGGTGGGTGACTGACTGACTGACCTGATGGGTATAATTACTGACTGACTGGGGGCTGACTAATGACCTGGCGGAGACTGACTTGACTGACTGACCTGGGCGGGAGACTGACTGACTGACTGACTGACCTGGGTGGATGACTAAAATATGCCTGACCTGTGGCTGACTGACCTGGGTGGGGACTGACTGAACGGACTGGGTGGGTGACTGACTGACTGACCTGGGTGGGTGACTGACTGACTGACCTTGGTGGGTGACTGACTGACCTGGTGGGGTGACTGACTGACGACTGACCTGGGTGGGTGACTGACTGACCTGGGCTGGAGACTGACTGACTGACCTGGGCGGGAGACTGACTGACTGACTGAGCTGGTTGGGTGACTGACTGACTGGTGGGGTGACTAAATGACTGACTTACCTGGGTGGGTGACTGACTGACTGAACCTGGTTGTGACTGACCTGACTGACCTGGGTTGTGACTGACTGACTGACCTGGGTGTGTGACTGACTGACTGACCTGGGGGGGTACTGACTGACTGACCTGGGTGGGTGACTGACTGACTGGGTGTGTGACTGACTGACCTGGGCATGTTGACTGACTGACCTGACCTGGGTGGTTGACTGACTGACTGACCTGGGTGGGTGGTTACTGACTGACTGACTGAGCCCTGTGGGTGACTGACGACTGACCTGGGTGGGTGACTGACAACTGACCTGGGTGGTGACTGACTGACCTGACCTGGGCGGTTTGATGAGCTGACCTGGTTGGTGACTAAATGAGTGACTGGCCTGGGTAGCGACGACCTGGGGGGTGACTGACTGACTGACTGACCTGGGTGGTGTGACTGACTGACTGACCTGGGTGGGTGACTGACTGACTGACTGACCTGACCTGGTTGGGGTGACTAATGACTGACTGACCTGGTGCTGTGACCTGGGTGGGTGCGACTACTGCCTGTTTGGGTGACTGAATGACTGACTGACCTGGGTGGGTGACTGACTGAACTGACCTAGGTGGGTGACTGACTGACTGACTGACTGACCTGGGCGAGTGACTGACTGACCTGGGTGGGTGACTGACTGACTGACCTGGGTGGGTGACTGACAAACTGCCCTGGGCGGGAGACTGACTGACTGACCTGGGTGGGTGACTGACTGACCTGGGCGGGAGACTGACTGACTGACCTGGGTGGTGTCTGACTAACTGACCTGGGCGGGAGACTGACGACTGACTGACCTGGGCGGAGCTGACTGACTGACTGAGCTGGGTGGGTTTACTGACTGACTGACCTGGTGGGTGACTAATGACTGACTGACCTGTGTGGTGACTGACTGACTGACCTTGTCAGTCACCCACCCAGGTCAGTCAGTCACTCGCCCAGGTCAGTCAGTCACTCAGGTCAGTCAGTCATTTAGTCACCCACCAAGGTCAGTCAGTCAAACCCAGGTTACTGTCAACCCCCACTCCCCCACCCATGTCACCCCCCCCCCCACTTCCCCACCAAGGTCACCCCCACCTCTACCCCCTCTCACACTCACACTCACTCTCACACTCACTCAAACACAGAGACACACAGGTCAGTCAGTCAGTCACCCACCCAGGTCAGTCAGCCACCCAGGCCAGTCACTCATTTAGTCACCCACCCAGGTCAGTCAGTCACTCGCCCAGGTCAGTCAGTCAGTCAGTCACCCACCCAGGTCAGTCTGTCAGTCACCCACCCAGGTCAGTCAGTCAGTCACCCACCCAGGTCAGTCAGTCAGTAACCCACCCACCCAGGTCAGTCAGTCAGTCTCCCGCCCAGGTCAGACAGTCAGTCAGTCTCCCGCCCAGGTCAGTCAGTCTGTCACCCACCCAGGTCAGTCAGTCAGTCAGTTTCCCGCCCAGGTCAGTTTGTCAGTCACCCACCCAGGTCAGTCAGTCAGTCACCCACCCAGGTCAGTCAGTCAGTCACCCCCGCAGCTCAGTCAGCCACCCAGGTCAGTCAGTCATTTAGTCACCCACCCAGGTCAGTCAGTCAGTCACCCACCCAGGTCAGTCAGTCAGTCACCCACCCACCCAGGTCAGTCAGTCTCCTGCCCAGGTCAGTCAGTCAGTCTCCCGCCCAGGTCAGTCAGTCAGTCAGTCACCCACCCAGGTCAGTCAGTCACCCACCCAGGTCAGTCAGTCAGTCTCCCGCCCAGGTCAGTTTGTCAGTCACCCACCCAGGTCAGTCAGTCACTCGCCCAGGTCAGTCAGTCAGTCTCCCGCCCAGGTCAGTTTGTCAGTCACCCACCCAGGTCAGTCAGTCACTTGCCCAGGTCAGTCAGTCACACACTCAGGTCAGTCAGCCACCCAGGTCAGTCAGTCATTTAGTCACCCACCCAGGTCAGTCAGTCAAACCCAGGTTACTGTCAACCCCCACTCCCCCACCCATGTCACCCCCCCCCCACTTCCCCACCAAGGTCACCCCCACCTCCACCCCCTCTCACACTCACTCTCACACTCACTCTCACACTCACTCAAACACAGAGACACACAACAAACACAAGGAATTCACAGTTACTATAAATATAGAAGTGCAAATAGGTAAAACAGGGTGTTTGCAAAGCACGCACATTCTATGTCAATCTTCTTTGCGTTTTGTCACTGAAATTGTGTTTTGATTTTTAATTAAAAACAGCACCATCACAAATACCATTTCTGTGACAAAACACAGTGACAGAAGACAAAGATGCTTGGCCCCCCCCCCCCCCCTTTTTTTTTGTAACTACTAATGCACTGTGCATGTCTTGGTGTTACAGTATGTGCAATATATATCAATAATTATAAAATAGCAAAAGGGCAAAAAGGGTGATACAGAAGCTAATAGGGTTCAAAATGCATAATTTTATATTACAAAGAAAATACATCTCATTCTTCTTTGCTGCACAGATTAGTTCAACTTAAAAATGAAGCAGACGGAATCATTCTATAGTACAGGTAGAGCTTTTACAAAATACCTTTTTTTGTCCTACAATAAAGGTACAGCATTTGCAATTTTTGTTAACTCTGTACACAATATAAATTGTAGGCGCTTGATATAGTTCAGGTTAAGTTCAGTCATATTTCACTTGGCTTCTGATGTCCCAGTTGCAGATGCAATTAATCATCATCCATCAGCGTTTGCTCTTTGAAGCCTCTGGGTGATCTAACAGATGGTGTGTCTGTGGAGTTCAGGTGCACTAAAGCCTGCATGCACCTGATGCGCCATCATCTTGAATTGTTTGCAGATCCATCAGCCTTTATTTCCCCATCTAAAGTACTTGTACAGAACCAGGGGTTCTCTTACTCAAATAAATGTTAATCACAATAGTGATTATTACGTATTGCATTTATAAAGGGAATGCAATCCGTGCAATTTTTTTCTCTATTTTCTTAATGTTAAGATTGATTGATATAATTATTTTTTGTTGTATTCAATTAACTCACTTATTTGCATAGGAACATTCAAATCTTTTTATTTTCCAAAAGGTTATCCTGTGTGCTAATTTGCATGTAATTTCCCAGAATCCCTGGCTGCAATAGAAGCACTCTATGCTAAGAGATAATGGTCAAAAGCAGCATTGCAGACCTGTCTGAAACATGTAAATGTGTTCACAAGTGATATTTTTATTTGCTGTACAAAATAATCATTCACATATTACTTATGTGAACCTCCCATCCAATATTCTCAATCATTCCAAACTGCGGGGATTAGTGAAATCTTTGCAAGAGAAAAAAACAATAGGAAAAATTAAATGGTACTGTATGTCTCTTCACATTCACAACTTTTATGATTATATACTAATTTGAAACAACTATATGTAGGGATGTCTCAGTTTGCTTCTACCTTCACTGCAGCGTGTATCTGGAGGAAGTGTATGGAAGGTTCCGCAGCAGCCCGGCATCACAGGGCACCCGTCCATGTTGTTGCGCAATAGTCAGGAGTGACTGTCAGAGCAGAGAGAGTTTGCGCATGCGCAGTGCAAAGCACGCGAACAGGCGGCCAATCAAGAGAGGCTCAGCAAGTAAACTACAATCCCCAGGAGCCTCAGCGAAGTCACCTGACGCCAGGGAGCGAATTACAACGCAGGAATTGCGAGAGGCAGGAAAGGGAAGCGTGGGGGAGAGACCACGCTAGGCAGAGGGAACCGGAGGAGCAAGGGGAGAGGTAGTGTGTGTGCAGGGGGTCAGTGACCCACCTGCGTAGGCAGATTCCCCCTCAGGCCCCAGTGTATTCCCTGAGTCACCATAGCTTGTGGTGTTGCAGGGACGCCCTATATTGGTAGCGACACATGCCCCTTACTGCATAGACAGATAGGGACACAGTGTTGCAGAGCTGCGGTTGGTGACAGTCGTTTGGGCCCAGGCTGCTGTGCATCATCCACTACTTGTGAGAGACTGCGCTGGATCGGCGGATCCTTTGTAAAGTTGTTGCCGGTCACCCCAGTGATCGGAAGGTATTTACTAAGTGCACCAACACCGCTCAACAGGCGCTGATCCCGCCGTAGGTGTCTTTGGGGACACAAGGTGGAGTGACCAATGGATTAAGCCTATATACATATCCTTAGTTATATGGACACGGTGTGGGGGCACGCGGTAACGGGACAGTGACATTTCTCTTTATGAGAGTGGCTGAGCCACAGGTGTTATATAGCAAGTAGTGGTTAAGAATACATCGTGTGCTATATGTGTGTTATTGCTTTGCCTATAAGATAAGGTTCTATCAATACTTAGTAGTAAACAGTTACAATCTGATGTGTGTTGCTATTGTTCTTGCCCAGGGGAATCTTACTCATTGGGGATCCTGGGTAAGTGGAGGCGCTGCCAGTACTATAACTATTACCCCAGGCTCCCAGCTAGCGGAGGCCCAGATCTCCTTGAGTCAACAGGTGTGTACAGTACCAGTAGTCACTCTAGAGCGTAGGAAAGAGGGCTACATATAAATAGAAGTATTTTAGTTCCCAAAAATAGAATTAGTATTTCACACACACAGCATTAATTCAAACTCGTGTCCTTTTTCCCGTTTCTTAAAGCTCTATTGCTGTCATGCTCCATAATTCCTCAGATTTAAGTTAATGAGTGGGCAAATTATCTAAAGGCCATATTCACTAAGCAACAGTAACTAATTAATAAGCTCAAAATGAGCAGCAATCTCTTAGGCCTTGGCCATGTTTGGCGCTTGCTGGCGGAAGCGTGCTGACGCGCGCTCCCGCTCAGCACTGAGCCCCTACAGTCGCAATTAGAGCGGCTTTAGTAGGGGCTCGCCTGCGCTTCCGCGCGCTTGCGGAAGCGCAGGTCTTTGGGGAATTTAAAATTCCCCCGCTTGCCGGCGAGACAGGCCGGTCACGTAAGCGGTTCGCCCAATGAGGGCGAACCAGCTCCGTAGACGTCCCTGGCCCCCCCCCGGCCAGTGACGCGCCCGCCCCCGGCCCGCCCCCTGACAGTCTGTCCCCCTTCTGCCCCGATCGCTGTCTCCCTTCTGCCCCGATCCCTGTCTCCCTTCTGCCCCGATCCCTGTCCCCCTTCTGCCCCGATCGCTGTTTCCCTTCTGCCCCGATCGCTGTTTCCCTTCTGCCCCGATCCCAATCCCCCTTCTGCCCTGATCCATGTCTCCTGTGTGTGTGTGTATGTATATGTGTGTGTGTGTGTGTGCGTATGTGTATGGATGTGTGTGTGTGTGTGTGTGTGTGTGCATGTGTGTGTGTGCATGTGTGTGTGTGCGTGTGTGTATGTATATGTGTGTGCATGTGTGTGTGTATGTGTATGCATATGTGTGTGTGTATGCATATGTGTGTGTATGCATGTGTGTGTGTGTGTATGCGTGTGTGTGTGTGTGTGCATGTGTGCGTGTGTGCGCGTGTGCGCGTGAGTGAATATATTTATCAAAGTTGCACAATGTTAATAAATTATTTATTCACACAACATGTCTTTTTTTTTAATTTTTAAAATATTATATAATATACACACACACACACACACACACACACACACGTTCCCCAGTGACACACAAACACACAGACCACTTCAAAGTGACACACACACACACAGACCACTTCAAAGTGACACACACACACACTGACAGCTACCAAGTGACACACACACACACAGTGATACACGCCTCCCAAGCGCGCTTGCTGTCTCCTCTGTCAGGACAGTAAAAAGCTCCTGCTAGAGCGAGCGGCAGCAAGCGGGAGCGAGCAGCAGCACCTAAGCGCTTACTATGTCCCAGGCCTTACATATATAGCCTGGTCCCCTTACCCTGCTGCGGAGGCAGGCAGACGCGCGGCTGGTGCAGACCCGCCGATAGTCAGGATGGCGAGCGGGTCGCCAGAGGTCCGTGGTGGCTCCCCTAGCAGGAAGCCACCATCTTGTTGTTTGCTGCGCATATGCATAAAATAGTGCGGCGGCCATTAAGGGGATGTGCACACATGCGCAGTGCAGGCCAATAGCGACGGCCATTATATGAAACTCCGCAGTGGAACTATATTACCCAGAATGCTCTGGGAGTATGGACATGTGGAGACATGTGGGGTAAGCACAGCCAATCAGGCTGCAGGATTCCCCTGCTCACAGCATTGTTACATTTGGCGCTCTGAGGACCGCACCAGTCTGAAGAGGGAGTTGGAACAAGTAGGTAGTGTACAGGGAGCTGTGCTGCCCTGGACTAGGCCAAATGTACCCCCTTTTAGGAACCAAGGTAGATCCTGAGTCCCTGTGAGATTGTGGCTACTTCAGGGACAGGCCCTTTAGATAGGGACACTGCCCCAATTAGAATCTAGTGTCAGGGACACAGCGATGATGTGCAGTACTTGTGGCCTGTGGTCTGGGCTCAGACCACCTCTGCAAGACAGAGACTATTAAGGTTAGACCCTCCAGCTGGATACCACCCCACGTTGAGGCGGACGCCATCGCTTTTGGCGATGGTGTGGGACCGGACAGACGGGCCCATTTTTCAGTCAGCGGTACCAGGTGCTGGAGCACCTGGCAGGTATCAAACTGTCAGCAAGTGCACCAACTATACACTCTTACTGTGGGCAGCGCTGTCACACACACTTGGGGTGGGAGAGACACTCGAGGCTGGACATTGGGATACTGGTGCCCCTGCACCCGAGTTTTGTGGAGGTATTGCATAGCCGTGTTGTAACAGGGGATTTATCCCTGTTCAAAAATGTGCCTCTAATCCAGCAGTGTGGTGATTAACTGCTGGTAGACAATTAACCAACACCACCTGGCTGATTACAGGTATCAGAAAATCCTGCCTCTTAGACAGGAAGAGAGATTCTTCCTGAGCTCACACATGTGCTGAGCTGACCCAGGAAGCAGAAAGAGCAGAATTCCTTAGTCTCACAATTGGGGGCTGAACCAAGGAAGGGCAGATGTCTTGAGCTGCAAGCTGACAACAAGACAAAGGGGACAAGATTCTAAATCTGGATCCTGACATTGCCTTAGCACACAAGGGTACTGACCCAAGAGAGCAGAGAAACCTCCCCTACAGCTACAAGAGGCAGATAAGACTTTTCTTATAAGACTGTTATATATTATATGTATACATATATACATATACATATATATAGGCAGTGGTTGACAAATCACCAAAAAATCTACTCGCCACACAAAAAAATCTATCAGCCACCTAGTACCACACGTGTGGCGTGCTTGGGCCAATATTTACTACGCCCGGGGTTAAAACCATCGCCCAGGGCGAGCAAATGTATAGGTTGTGGAACACGTTATAGGCAATACGATATCCGTGTGAACGAATATCAGAGGGCAGCACTCCAATAGTAGTAAAAAAGAATTGTATTAATAACCTCATATCCAACGGCGGTCCTACAAGCGGACCTTTCTCAAGGTCATCACATTGGAAAGGTCCCGCTTGTAGGACACGAACGTTGGATATGAGTCTTATTAAAAATTCTTTTTACACTTTCTGGAGTGCTGCCTCTGATTTTCGTTCACACGGTATCGTATTTCCTATTTTTTTTTCAACAGGATTTGCACCCACCATTATGACCTGACGGAGTGCCTTTGTTCTCATTTATTCACTATATATATAGTGAATAATGAGAACAAAGGCACTCCGCAGGTAATAATGTGGGTGCAAATCTGTATGAAAAAAATGGAAATACGATACCGTTGGAACGAATACAGAGGCAGCACTCAGAAAGTAGTAAAAAAGAATTATTAATAAGACATCATATCCCAACGTTTATATCTATATATATATATATATACAGTGTTCGACAAACCTAATTTGCTGCCCCGGACAAGTGGATTTAACCCCCGGCGAGAGTAAATATGGCCAAGCAGCACACGTGTTGGACTGGGGCGAGTAGATTTTGTGGGGCGAGTGAGAGGGTGGGATTGTGGGGTAACCACTATTAGATATAGAATAGATATAGATATAATAGATATATATAAGATATATAAGAGATAGAGATACTATATATGATATATAGTATAGATGAAGATGTAATATGTATACATCTATATATATATTATTTTTTAAATAGATATAGATAGATGATTATTAGTATACAGATTCTAACACCTGGATCCTGGACATTGCTTTAGCACACAGGGTGTGTGACCCAAGAGAGCAGAGAAGCCTACAGCTACAAAGAGACAGATCCGACTTCTTATAGACTGGGTTTATATGTATATGATATGAATATATCATAGATATATATATATATTATATGAGATAAGGTATATATATATATATATACAGTGCTCGACAAACCTATACATTAGCACGCCCTGGGCGAGTGGATTTGTCAACCACTGTATATATATATATATATATGTCTCTATGATTTGGGCTGGTGAATCAATGGGCTAACCACACAGTTAAAGAGGACTGGACTGCAAGTGTAAATATACTCCAAAGTGTAGCATATTTTGTTTGCGGATTTTCACGTTTGCTGTGTTTAAAGCGACAGGCGCAATAAAGGCTCATTTAAGTTTCAAATTAAACGGTCTCCATTGCGTGCCTCTGAACACATCTCTTACATATGGTGTCAGAAGTTGGGATGAGAGGTGGCCCTTGAAGTTAAAAGGGGCCCCGGAGATTGCCTGTGAATTTTTTTTGTGCTTTTTGTCTGCATGCCGTCTTGCAAACAGCCTGAGCAACAAAGAAAAGATTCACCTGCAACAGAGACCAGAATTAAAGGGCTACATTGCACTGAACAAAGCCACAAAACCACAGATGGACTCTTTTCCCTGATCCCAAGAGGAGAGAGAGAGAGAGAGACTGTGCTGAAACAGGTAAACCTTACCTGCCTATCACAATAATGTGGAATATGGTTGTTGAAAAAGGGGCTTTGCCTTCCAGTCGTAGTCAGGGTTCAAGAAGTGAGTTAGCGCTCCAGAGGAGCTAGGCTTTGTTTATTGTTTTCTTTAAAAAAAAAAAAATGGTGTGAGGCTAATGCCTCTGCTGAAGCATGGAAATGGGCAGCTAGCAAGCATTGTATTTAAAGAAATAGTGCCCCAATAGGTCAAGGTGAAGAATACACTTGTGTGAAAAAAAAACCTGGGAATTTAAAATGGCCGACATCTGAAGTCATATAGAGACTCTGCAAAAATGGGGAAGAAAATGTGTTCCTGGTGTAAAGAACTCCACCACACAGAGCAGTGTCCCTTCAGGCCTTATTCAGACGATGAGAGTGAATGCATGCACAGTACTGCTAATATTGTAAAACTTACCTAGGGGAAGAAAAGGTCTACAGAGATGCCTGTGAGAGCTGCGACCTCTACAAGCAAAATATGCCCACCTGTAGGACTACCACAATTTGGGGTTCTAGCAAATACAGTGATAACAGTTGCAATAGCGCCTCCTGAGGTCAGGAAGAAAAATATACCTGATAGCCCCAAAATGGAGGACAAGATGCGGCGTTCCAGTAATGAACCCTACCCCACGGAAGAGTGGCCCTTCCAATTCGATAAGGAGGAAGACATCTCTTATGAAGAACTCGAACCGAGTTACACCCACAAAACACCCCAAGAATGGTGGGGGTGCCTGAACTCGGTACGAACCGAAAAGACCGCTCTCTATGATGATGAATGCGATCGGCAAGAGTGGGAGCAGTGGATCACCGAATATATATGCCAGCTAATACAATCGCAAGAAAAGCATGGTGGATCCAGTGAAGCTGCTAAAATTTCAAATAAAGACGGAGACCCCAGTATTCCTGATGGAACGGAGTCATCCAAAACAAAAAGGCAGAAAAAGAAAAGCGGATCTTCACTTACCGTGGAAGGAACAGACACGTCCGCAGATCCCGCGGAGAAAAAGGGGGACAGAGATGCCCTGCAGCCTAGAGAAAATGGAGGATTCGTCATGCGGATGACAGAATATCCTGAGGGCCCAAGGCAGAAGTCGGGTAACCCAAAGAAGTGTCTGTCCGGTGCCAACAGTGAGGAACCCTCAACCAACCATCCCAGGGAAGCGGAGCCGGAACCAGTGAGTGACGATCCCTTGACCAGCCCTGAAGATGCCCTGAAAAATGCCAGGCATAACTGTGATCTGTTCCGTGAAAAATTGAAAATAGAGAGAGAAAATAATGCTGAGCTACAGAAGATGGTGCTCGCAATTTACTCGACGGCCAAGACTGAGCTAGCCACTGCAAACACTACTAATGCCACCATGGTGGAAAAGCAGAGCCAATCCGATAAAATGATGGCTAAGCTGAAGCAGAAGTACAAGGAGGCACTGAAGGAGATTAGTCTTTCAGCAAGAGGTTCACACTCTTTGCCTAGAACTGAATGCCTCACAACAAGAGGTCAACAGTGTCCGGACAGAGGTGGACGTATCCCAGAAGGAGGTTCATACACTCCGCACAGCACTGGATGCCTCACACCACGAGATCGGTGTCATGGTAGCTTAATGGTAGCTAGGCTGTAATTTACACAAAATATATATAAATATATATATAACTGGGTTTGAACTGGGACGAGACTTAGATATGATAAAATATAATGTATTCCTTGATAAAGGTGAACACACAGATTATACAAACAACAGGCAAAATATAGACACTTACTTAAAGATTAGGACAGAAAGCCATCAGGATACAGACTGGGCCATTTCTTCCATATTTCAGCTGACATCACAGCAATACATGCAGGACACATGCAGAACATGAAGGCCTTTTGCATGAAGACATGAAGGACAATAGCCATAGGCTGAGCCTGGTTCTTATACAATTATTTCCCTTTGAACCAACCTAAACCCAGCCCCTCTCATAAACAGTGGTGAAGTTGACAGTTTTCCTCAGAGTAAAACTCCTCCCACCCCACGACGTTTAAAAACTGCTTTCCCCTATCTAAATAACTTCATAACTTCATAACTTCAGTTCAGTAGTACTTACTGGCATGGGAGACATATTAATACATTCCGTCACGCCTGACGCTCCCAAAGAGACTAAATATTACAGTGTAATATTAAAATTAAGAGAGATATTAATATCTGTCTGTTCAAACCGGCTAAACATCAGGTGTTTGTAACCGTTAGTTGCGGGTAACTTCCACGAATACACATATGTAACTCTTAGCATGTTCAGCCAAGGACATCTCATAATATTCTTATATTTAATAAGGTCACCCATTCTGATTTTCTCCTTGGGTAGCCCCACCCCTTGCCCCCATCAATAAATCCTTTGAAGCAGGGACCCCTGGGGGGGGAGGAGGACATTTGTCCCCTGTGTTATGTTTATTCTTGCAGGATACCTTGGTTTGTAAGTGTGAGTTTTAACGCTCACAACCCACTCCAGTTCCAGGGTCCCGCATAAACAATTAGGTAATTAGCCTTTGATCACCAGGCTATGTAAATTCTAGCAAGCTGTTCTGCTTGCATAGGCAAGTGACCCAGCTCATAGGTGTCAAAACATTTGGTTCTGGTATGCATAACATTTGTTCCTTAATGCATTACAAAGGCAGGCAGAAACCATAGCATCCTGCCTGTACATTTTAACTGCAACAGAAAGGCACTTTATCAAAAATATATGTTTCCCTTATGACAAAGATATATTTTTAATAGGTGTGTTCTTGGGGGATTACCCTGAGGCTGCACACCAACAATCAGGGTGCTGGCTCACTCCGTTCCTACATTAGCAGTCTTAATGGAACGGCTCCTGTTATTCAGCCCTGCAGGTAGTGACTAGCCTGCCAAAATAGGGACAGCAATGCATATAATATTAACCCCTTAAGCCCCAGTGTGTGTGTTATGCAGACACTGATATAACAATAATACATGGGAGCAGGGGAGTATACATTTTCATGTTATAACAAGGGTTGAATCACATTTCTGGACCTCAGCTCAGTTAACCCCTTGTCTCCCTGGTGAGGTTAGAGGGTGGGCAATTGGGGTGTAACCCCTTTAATCCCGGGCCAAATCCTCACGAACGTCACAATCGGCAGCTGCCGCACAAAACTGGAAGTCTCCAAAAAGGGAACTTCAGTCTCGCTGAGGAGCTGGACAATTCTAAAAAAAACTATTGTCAATCTTACTATAGATCTCAAAGTCTCTCAGAAGGAGCTTCAGACCCTCAACCTAGAGATGGAAGTCTCACGCCAGGATACAGTCTCCAAGCAGAGGTGCGAAAATGGAAGGCGGACTACAAGGAGGCCCTGAATATTACAGAGACTGAAAAAAGAGAAAATTTAAGACTAAAAAAGAAAATTCTGAGTTGACAGACCACGTCAATGGAAAGAATGAAAAGCTCCATGAGTTGGAAAAAATAAAGAAACTTCTGGAAGGTGAAAAGGTTGAAGCAGAGCACCGACTGCAGAGCCAACTACAAGGTCTGCATACACACCTCCAGAATACCGAGGAGAAGCAGCAAACTCTGCAGGAAGACAATCTGCAGGCTGCTAAAGAGGTACAAGCGCTGCAGGAACATCTGAATACCCAGTGCGTCCCCACAGAGCAGTATGAGGAGCTAAAGGCCATTCTGTATGTTACCAGAGCATCGTTGGAGGTGGAGCTTCGATACCAGGTGACTCTGTATGAGAGGAAGCGTGAGAAGGCCCAGAAACTGGAGCAAGAGCTGGAGAGACAGAGTCTGTTCCATCCCCTTGAGTCAGTACACCAAGGAGAAAACAGACGCAGCGGCAACCTTGACGACAAAAATTACAGGGCTCCAGAATATGAAGGAGACACTGATACAAACTCAGAGAAAGCAAAGTGTGCAGATAAATTCCCTGAAAAGAGACTTGCAAGATGCACTCAAAAAACAGGGATCTCTCGCGGATGAGATTACAGTACTACAAGGATAAGTATTGACCCTGACCAAGCATCAGTATCCCACAGCCACAAAAACCCAAAGAAAAAAAGGGTACAGTGAGAGCTTGGAACACCGCTCACCTAAAAAACAAGGTTGCAAAGTCTAAACCACCTAAGCAAGCATTAGCTAAATCTTCAGCGTCTTAACAGGCAACACAAAAAGGTATACATGCCGAATCAAAACCAGAAAAATCCTTAGCTAGTGAAGCTGAGAAGATAGGACGTTCTCTGGAAAGGGAGGTGGAAGTTCAACTCAATCCCAAAGAAGCTGAACTGGCAACTCCGTTGAGTGGAGGAAGTGCAGAAAGACAGCTACAAGGGCGGAAAACTCAAAGGGCTAGTCCTAACTGCTCTACAACTGTCGCCATACAGTTTATCTACAAAAAGAGGAGCGCCCGATGCAAGGGAAATCTCATGACCACGCACTCAGAAAGAAGACGATACTTGGGAAAAGTCCTCCTCGAGTGACTGAGGAGTGCTCAGCTCCAGCACCTTCAGGAGGAGACACAAATAAACTGGAGAAAGGGCTCCAATCCCAGCGGGACTGAGGGTTCTCTTCCTCCATTCACTCTCATTTAAGTCACAGAAAGATCTCGACTGAGAGTGCAAGGATGGGCTTTGGCCGTGGCAAGCCAGGGCTTCCCACAAACAGGGGAGGTATGTAACAGGGGATTTATCCCTTTTCAAAAATGTGCCTCTAATCCAGCAGTGTGGTGGTTAACTGCTGGTAGACAATTAACCAACACCACCTGGCTGATTACAGGTGTCAGAAAAGCTTGCCTCTGAGACAAGAAGAGAGATTCTTCCTGAGCTCACACATGAGCTGAGCTGACCCAGGAAGCAGAAAGAGCAGAATTCCTTAGTCTCACAATTGGGGGCTAAACCAAGGAAGGACAGATGTCTTGAGCTGCAAGCTGACAACAAGACAAAGGGGACAAGATTCTAAACCTGGATCCTGACATTGCTTTAGCACACAAGGGTATGGACCCAAGAGAGCAGAGAAACCTCCCCTACAGCTACAAGAGACAGATAAGACTTTTCTTATAAGACTGTTTTATATATATATATATATATATATATATATATATATATATATATATATATATATATATAAAAATGGAGATTCCTTACCTGGCAGACCAGGAGTCCAAGACCACGCAGCAAGAAACGAGACAGCACTCAGAGTAGATATCAAATCAAGATGTATTGAAAAAAAGGCACATACAACCGACGTTTCGGTCCTTAAACAGGACCTTTCTCAAGGGAGTGGAGGTTCAGGCCTCCTGTGAGCCTACAGGTAAACTGCACCAAATTACTCTCAGTAGCTTCTTATCTCCCAGAGGGTGGGGGAAGCAGCGCTACACATAAAATGATTGTTTTACATAATTGGTTCTGGAGGGGTCCCCCATAGTTGAACCACGTTATTTTCAGCTCCAGTGCCCCACCGGTTCCCAAGATACGTACTTACAGCTTTTGTTGCCGGTGTACTTCCTGGATTTTCAAGGTTAGCGTCCACTGACATCCAGTAGGAATTTGTGCTGTCAGCTGGGGTGGCTTCCCATTGGCCCGGGATTTGGTGGCCATTTTAAACCGCCCAGGAGGGAAAGGAAACGCTGCACTGAAAACTGGCAACTGGAGGTCCCTGAAACGGAAAATTATGCAGTTCAATTCCTGGGGGACAAATTGTATAAAAAAAATTACATACAAAAGGAAACTTATCAAATTGTGGCGCTCTAAATATTCAGATATCAATCATATAAAGTGAAAAAACAGTGATACTTATGTAAACATATAAGGAGATGCAGCTGTGACCCGGTTGAGGTTTGCTCGGTCAATCCTCTTGATATGAAATGGCGATGAAGTCTCCGGGAAGCGCAATATATGTGAAAAAAATAAAATAATGATAGTGCAATATTGTTAAGATAAAATAGTGAACTCAAATAGTGATGACACTGCTCTCTAAATATATACTCACAAACGTGTGAGGTTTTGCAGGCACATAAAGGTATCTTTTAAGGCGTTCACTCAGTCACCAGAAGATAGCATAACTCACGTGTTTCCTCACCCCCGGGTATATGGATCTTCCAGGAACCTATTACAATAGAGTCCACGGACTATAGGCACTTTCATGTAGTAATTATCAAAAGTAATTGAAAACAAAGTTTACGACACTCGAAAAGAAGAAACCTTGAGTACAAGTACAGGTAAGGCATTTGTGATCTCAATGGTGATCTCTCCGGCCAGGTGGATGGTATCTCCGCTTCCCCTCTCTCGTGGCGTGCGTCAGGACTCCTGATGAAACCTATGTGGTGAAACGCGTAGAGTGACGCTCTATCCCTGAGACGGCTGGAACCCCAGGAAGTGGACGCGGCGGATGACATCACTTCCGGTGTTTGGAACGCACCGTGGAACGCACGCCACGAGAGAGGGGAAGCGAGATCCATCCACCCGGCCGGAGAGATCCATTAGATCTAAAATGCTACCTGTATTTGAAACAATGAGTGTAACTTGTTTAATTACTTTTTTGATAATTATACATACAGTCTGCACTATGTCCAGTTGTATCTTTAAATAGGTCCTGGGAGTCCATATACACGGGGAAACTTGATTTCTGCATCTCTGGTGACTGAGTGAACGCCTTAAAAGATACCTTTATGTGCCTACAAAACCTCACACGTTTGTGAGTATATATTTAGAGAGCAGTGTAATCACTATTTGAGTTCACTATTTTATCTTAACAATATTGCACTATCATTATTTTATTTTTTTCACATATATTGCGCTTCCCGGAGACTTCATCGCCATAAAAAAAATTAAACAGTCATGGTTACTGCTTAAAGTTAAATACAGGCGGTCCTCGTTTATCCGACACAATGCGTTACTCAAAATGGCGTTGGATAGCGAAACGTTGTAAAGCAAAATACGTTTTCCAATAGGAACACTGTTTAAATGAAAGGTTCCGTTCCTGAAGGCATTTGTAACACTAAAATATACCAGGAACTGTAATGGTATCAATGACGCTAACAATAATATATAAATATAAGAGAATGAATATACAACCAGATGGCGAATGGCAAATTCAATGATGATCTCAGCAGACGGTGATCAAACATGAAATATAAGAAAAGAAAAACATAGTGTAATACTGTACACACTCAAGACAAACAAACAATGACTAACAATGTTGCTAAACCACACAGATGACTAAATAAAAAACATTTAATATATCATAAAAACATATAAGACAAATATGACAATGTTATAGGTCCCAACGATATCCTGTAACGGGCCGAAATGCCCTAGACGGTAATAAGCAGTGGATAATCAGAGAGTATCCCCTCTCATACACTGCTGGCACAGCTCCTGCACGTCTCTCCAGCGTCTGCCACGTGTAGTTGTATGCCGTCAGTGGAGTGAGCGTCCGTCCACGCTGTCACAGGGGCAGGGGAAGCAGTCTGAATGCCCTGCCTCCGTCCTCCGTGGTTTGGACATGCGCAGAAGCGCCCGGCATCAGAAGGATTAAGCTGCAGAATCACCAGCTCCTTGCGATCGCGTGTAGGGCTATGGCGGCAAATTCAAAAGATGCTTCGGTGGAGCAGCAGCACAGCACGGCTTGTGGGGATCAGGACAGTAGATGGAACGCTCAGTGATACCAGGGACCACCCAACGCGTTTCGGAAGCCTCTGCCTCCTTCCTCAGGGGTAAAATTGAATGAATAAAGTCCCTGTGTGTCCGTGTATTTATGGGAAAAGATTTAAAGGTACATAGTACCATTATGAAGTCCCAGACATGCGCAGTAAAGCATTTCTTAGACTGCGTCATGTATCAGCAACATAAACATAACAACAACAAGACAAAACGAAACATAATGATTAGCATACAACAAACATGTGATTATAAGCTGGATGGTATCAGCTTATAATAGGGAAGGTAAGCTAGGCTCCGGTAAGCGGGCATTTCGGCCCGTTACAGGATATCGTTGGGACCTATAACATTGTCATATTTGTCTTATATGTTTTTATGATATATTAAATGTTTTTTATTTAGTCATCTGTGTGGTTCAGCAACATTGTTAGTCATTGTTTGTTTGTCTTGAGTGTGTACAGTATTATACTATGTTTTTCTTTTCTTATATTTCATGTTTGATCACCGTCTGCTGAGATCATCATTGAATTTGCCATTTGCCATCTGGTTGTATATTCATTCTCTTATATTTATATATTATTGTTAGCGCCATTGATACCATTACAGTTCCATTGCTATTATCTGACTAGGGGTCAGAGGTGTATCTAGGCTGCTTTTTATATTAATACTTTATATATATATATATATATATATATATATATATATTTATTAGCGCTACCTATTGTGTTTTACTAAAATACACCAAATATTTTACGCAGACAATAAGATATGCATCACACACATAAATGATATAGTGCATATACTGTATTATATATATAGAATATAACATAATATATAATATAAAAATATAATATATTATATAGTATAATATATATATTATATGCACATAAACAACTTTGCAAAGCGTCGTAAGAGCGTTGGATAAGCCGTGTAGGCGTTGTAAAAATGAACATAGGTATGCACTGCATAGCATTGGATAAGCCATTTGTTGTAAAACGAAGCGCTGTAAAACAAGGACTGCCTGTATATGGGCTATTAACATGGTGCCCTCACTGTGTTTACAAGTAATACTTGGATTGCATTCAGGTGACCAGTAAATAAAAAACACAACACAGGAACTTATGTTATATTATGTGATATGGGCAGGAATTCCCACAGTGCATTATTTTAACTTCATATCAGCTCTTTGGCATTCTTCGCACACAAAGACAACATTACTGTTTTGATGCTAATTCGTATCCCATACTTCTAGAGGCTAGTGAAAAATCCCAACTCTATTTATATTGTTTTATTTATAACCTTGATTTAGAATTAATTGCTCCTGATTTACCACTGTGATTTACTACTGTGTCCTTTTTTATGTTTTAGCTTCTTAAGTCTATACATATATCTTTAAAAAAAAAAAAAAAAGGATGGTCTTTTTTTTTTTTTTTATAGAAAGGAAAGGTATACGGGGATATACCAAATAAGAAAACATGGGAAGGTTATTGATCCAGGGAGAAATCCATTATTTGGGTTCAGGAAGGAATATATTTTTCCCCTTATGAGATATCATTAGATGATGTTTCACCGAGGTTTTTTTCCCCGCCCCTCTGGATCAATATACTGTCAATACAAATATAGGATAAAGTGTCTGTCATCTAAATTTAACATACAGTAGGTTGAACTTGATGGACATACAGTGTGTCTTTTTTTCCAACCTCATCTACTACAGTATGTAAATACAGCATATTTTCGAGTTTTCCGATGGTCTTTAGCTAATTGCCTTGGTTCAGGGGTGCATAACATTTTTGGACACTCATTCTGTTGTGAATTCATGCTACAGAAGAGCTTTACTCCTAACACATGTTTTTTAATGGACTAAAGATTATTAGTTGCGATTCTTCCAATGCAATCAAATATAGGATAAAGTGTCTGTCATCTAAATTTAACATACAGTAGGTTGAACTTGATGGACATCAGTGTGTCTTTTTTTCCAACCTCATCTACTACAGTATGTAATACAGCATATATTTCGAGTTTTCCGATGGTCTTTAGCTAATTGCCTTGGGTCATGGGTGATAAAACTTTTTTTGGACAATGCATTCTGTTGTGAATTCATGCTACAAAGAGCTTTACTCCTAACACATGTTTTATTTAATGGACTACAGATTATAGTTGCGATTCTCCAAGCATCTGTAGTATTAAGCATAATTATAAAAAGCAGAATTCCACATAATTAAAATAAATGCTAACATTTGCATAAATTATTATATTCTATTGCAAAAGCTAATATTTGGAAATGAAGCTGTTCTTAAAAAAGAAAGTTTTTTTTCCCCCCTCAGCAGAACTCATACATGTTTTAGAACTCCAGCCCACACATCGTCGTTTATGTGTCTAAATGTCAGTTTTAATTACTGTATAAAACATCTCAGTAAACCTGATTACTATTCACCGCTTGCCTGGATTATACATATCTATACTCTAATGTTGCTGTTTTGCTTAATAAAACCCAGCATTTTATGAAAGCAGATTGTAAAAACATATGCATGGTTCATTGTGGTGGATGTATACAAATTGGGCTTCCAGATTGCAGCTGGTCTTTCAAACTCCTTTCTTTCTAACTCTCGGTCATAATATGTCTGAATTATATAATTTATATCTTGCTTTGTAATTCTTCTTGTTGATGTTGATATGATTAAGGATTATGCACAGGGTCTATCTGTATACAGCCTCAAAGCTGCCATTTTGGAATATGCATAGATGTATCAATCTGCACTCATTAGCACTTGCTTCCGTTACCTTTTCTCTTCCTCCCACAGTTGTTTCTAGCACAGACACTATTTGGATCTTAATTTTAAACCGTAATGTCTTTGTCAGGTGTATATGACCCCATCAGTCCTTGGGAGAGAAACCATCTAAGAGCCAGAGCCATACATGTCGATCCAGTAAACACGTGAGCCACACAGTTCATTGGAAAGGTCTGCGAGGTATTACAGTGAACAATAAAATAGTTAATTCTACAAATTAGTGTACCCTTTTCTCCCATATACAGGGTACATTATGTGTATACAGTGCATTGTCTAATTGTGTTATTTGTAAAGCATAAGGATGTTTATGTAAAGAAAGATTCCAGTTAAAGCAACAATATTACATCCCCCCCCTTTTTCACTCTGTTTTTTTTAATATGTAAAGCATGTGACAATGT
Source organism: Ascaphus truei (assembly GCA_036426205.1). Classification (NCBI taxonomy): domain Eukaryota; kingdom Metazoa; phylum Chordata; class Amphibia; order Anura; family Ascaphidae; genus Ascaphus; species Ascaphus truei. Next base: position 10,656 of record WSYH01007866.1, on the reverse strand, counting down.
ATATTCTACATTCTAACTAAGCTGGCAATCGTTTGGTGCTCCTGTTATAAATCTGTTGCAATCCTGATTTGTTGTGCCTACACACATGGCCACCTTTCAGTTTAAATCAATTCTTCAGTCATCTACTCAGCAGCTACAATGTATTCTTACATACAAGGTAACATGATCTATTGTTACAGTTTACAGCTCAACTGCGTGAACATGGCAATAAATATCACCCATCACGAAGATGTTGCACTGCTGGGGGAGGTGGCTAAACCTGCTATTAGAAATCAAGTATGCTCAATATATTAAGATTTGAATAGTATATATTATATAATATAATAATAATAATAATAATATATAATAAAATACATTCACTATTATCTAATACTACATAACTGATTTATTTAAATAAAACATAAGAATGTACATTTTTGCTGCTTTGCTGCTTTAAGTGATCTAAGACACGCATTTTCGTCAAGCTCTAAAAGCAATCTTTATAAGGCTTCAAATTGCTAGTTTTGGTGATAGTCGGGTAGAAGAACAGAACAGTGTCATTCACACAACTTTGCTTATAACTTTATAGGAAGTTGTTTCAGAACTAGTCCAAAGCACACCTATTTCTTGGAATATTGTGTCCAGAGAAAGCTCTAACAAATTAGATATTTTTTTCTGTCTGTAAGCCTTAACAATATGCAGACACCTTATTGATGGAAAATTACATTAAATTATACACATTTCCACAGTTTCAAAGTATCACAGCAGATATTGGATTAGCACTGCCCTAGATTGCACTGCTTAATGCAAGGGGCACCTTAGTAAATGACTGATAACTCTACAGAGTCCAAGGGAGCATATTGACTAGATGTATGTATGGCTTGAAATGTGCTCTGCAAAATTCTTCTTACATTTTCCTACATTTAAAAATGTTATTGATTTTTTTTTTTTTTTTTTAACATAAGCTCACAGGGTGAAATTGTTGCCTCTTTTTGCAAGCTTTGGAGCAACATGCCAAGAGCATAAAGGACCATGTCCTGCACTTAAGGTCATGTGACCTGCACATTAACTTGTTTGCTTGCCCAATTTTTTTTTTGCCCAATTTTGCATATCTCTAATATTATTGACTCCTCAACACAGACTACACATCATACAGTTGTTCTATCATGGTCTGAGTACTGTAGTAGTCTAGTCACCAAAGAATGTTGCAGACGCAAAGATGCCTCCAACATTTTTCTCTTGTAGTGAATTGGCGAGTAAATATGTATGTGTTGGCAGACTGCCCTACTGATTGCTATGACTTTACCCTGTAAAGGCTTAAAATACACGGTAGAAATCAGTGACAGGCATTAAATTGCACATTGGGTCCTAGCAACGTGTCCCACTGTCATATCCCCTCCAGTGACATTTTTGTTCTTATATTCTTATCTTTGCATTGTCATATCTTGTTATCTTGTATGTCTTTATTTGTTCTACGTACAGAGCTGCTGACAAATTTAGGACGGAGTAAAGTTCTTCAGACAAATCCACTAATTTATATGTGCCAGATCTCCTGATGGCATCTGAAAGTCTGTGTGTGTGTAATATATTATATTATATATATATATAGAGAGAGAGAAGATAGAGAGAGAGAGAGAGAGAAGAGAGAGAGAGAGAGAGATAGAGAGAGAGAGAGATAGAGAGAGAGAGAGAGAGAATCCACTCTAGTATGAGCAGACACAAACCGCACTCAAGGTACCGTAAGTAGAAAACTTGTATTACAAAAATAAACATAGCTCAAACAATGACAACGTTTCGTCCCTCCGTGGGACCTTCCTCAGGGTGGTGCTTGAGACTATGGCCAGTGTATCCCTTAAATAACCCCACCAAATGAACTCAATCAAAGGTTGTGTTTGAATTTCTTAAAATGTTTTTGGTCATCACTGTCATCAGAGGCATTATCGGAAGTGGGTGACAGTGATAACCAAAAACTAACACCGTTTGCAAGACATTTTAAGAAATTCACACAACCTTGCGACAATGGAAGCAAGACTCATTTTTGAGCTCATACAATGGCCCCAATCTCTCGATCAGGATTTGTCAAGCTGGGTGCTTTTTTTTAATAACAGTGTGTTACTTATTTGGGCTGGCTGATTGCCCTCGGCTGTATTGGTTTCTTTCTCCATTTCCTACTTCCCTCCTTCCTCATTCCTTCCCTACTTATCCTTCCCTCCCCCTCTATGTTCTCCTCTCGCTTTCCTTCCCTCCCTCTCTTCCTCCTGTTATTAATGTGTCTTTCACTGTCAGTGTTTTACTATATATTCATAGCTTTTTGTTGCCATTTCCCTTCCCCTGGTTTTGATTAACTCAGGGTCCTTGTAGCCATTTTGTATCTCCCGTGGCCTGATGTCATAGTGTTTGTAATAATAATCTTTTTATTAATGCCTGCAGCGTATAGGAATTATGCTCTGTCTTTATTTCTCTCCTTAATCTTTTTTTCACGTTTGTTTCTCACTTTCTGTCATTTTATACGTACCCATGGAGATCCCCCTGATGTCCCGGTTATTACTGCACCTTATCTCTATATGAGTGTTCCCATGGATGTGCAGTTAGATACTATATCCACCATCAATATCCAGGATGTGAGGGGATCGTCGCGTGTCTCCCCACTGTGTGTGAGATGCCGCCGCGCTGCCTACTTATTGGTGACGGGGCCGCGCATGTGCATATGCCTAAGCCGTTGAGGTCCTCTTCGATGGACCACGGCGTCAACGGTCTCCAGCAGCTCCTCAGGCCATGGTTACGGAGATGCTCTTTCCCTCGCAGTGTCGGCCTGATGGTACTGCATACACAACTCTGATCCCTGTGGATCATGCGCTGTGCTATGACGAGCATAGTGCGACATCAGTGACTTTGGGTCTGATCATGGGACGCTTGATGCAGGGCCAATCAGCTACTCTGGTTGAGTCATTTTGGTGGGGGTATTTAAGGGATCCACTGGCCATTTGTCTCAAGCACCACCCTGAGGAATGTCCCACGAGGACAGAACGTGTGGTCATGTTTGTGCTATGTTTTTTTTTTTTGAATACAAGTTTTTCTTACTTACCTTTGATGCTGCTTGTGTCGTGTTCCTGCTGGAGTGGATTACTTTTCTCTTACTATTGGTATAGGACATGCACCGCAAACTGTTCATGGTATTGGGAGTGCCGGCTACCCCATTTGTCCTTTTCATTTGATGTCCTTCTTGCTAGTGAAGTCAACTACTGTATTTAAAAAAACTTTAGTGGTAAGGAAATCAGGGCACCAATCTCTTTTGTGCATCTTAGTTTATGCTGTTTCTAAATTTGTGCTCTCGGTTTAACTTTCGCCGAGAGGCCGTCCTGCAACGCACCGCCAAAGGTCAATGAATAAGGGAACCTGCGTTCAAACCATTGTGTGGATCAGCGAAACATCCATGCGTTCTTACTGCTGCGCGCCAAGTTTATTCGAGCATTTGCCCGTTCTTGGCCGCAGTCAGTATCCTGGCGCGCGGCCGGAGGTGACGGCGCCGCCGAAGCAGCGGAAGAGCGCCCTCGATCGGGGCCTCTCCCTACCGCTGCTCGGTCCGCCGGGTCCCCCGGAACCCCCTGCGCGTCCCGCATGCGGGACCCAGGGCTCCCTCGGGAGCCCTGGACGCGCGTGCAGGGGCGCATGCTCCGATGACGCGTGACCGCTGCGTCGGTGACGCGCGTCCAGCCGAGGGCGGCTACTAGCAGCCGGGAAATCTCCCGCTTGCGGTATCTGGCCGCAGTGTGATAAATTGTGTTCGGTAGTGTATATGTTTTCTAAAGTAATATCCTTTAAAAAATACTGAAGCAAACATAAGAATAAAATTACTCTTTCTAAAGTTGCACTTTAAGAGCTTCCTGAAGCTGTTTCTATCTTCTAATCATTTACAATATGTAGCTACCAGCAGATATAATGAAAAACATTGAACATTCACTTTCAGTAGCAGATTGTATGTATGTAGGTATGTATGTATATCTTTTATTATATAGTGTCCATAATGTACATAGCGCTTCACAGCAGTAATACACGTGAACATAATCATATGAATAACAAATAATATAAATAACACATCATGGAATAAGTTGCTTTAGACATAAAAGTGACATTTAGGAAAGGAGTCCCTGCCCCGAGCTCTTACATGTAATTATGAAATATTGAGGTTGGAGCCCCCCCAAAAAACTAGTGCTACGAGCATATACCCCTAGGTTTAAAGAAAATATATTGTTGAATTCACTGCAAACCGGAACACATAATATCCTTTGTACATGCTTGGAGCTTGGCATTAACCCCTAGGTGAACCACGGTTGACAGGGGTAAAGAGAGTTGTATGGGGGATATCCTAGGACCCCCCCAGACCTCTAATAATACACCCAGAACACAATATACCAATGGTAATGGGGCAATCTCACTTTAAAGCATTATTGTACTCCACATTCTCCTTGTGTGTGATGACCGGGTCAGTGCTCGGCTGAATGAAGCAAACGAAATAACCTATACCAGGAGGGAAGATATGCAGCGGCACTACGGTGCAGGAAAAAATCAAAAAGGCTGGACTGTGCTACGAAAAAATCCGTTATTCAGACATGGTTAAAATTTGAGATGAGGGAAGAGAACCCCTGCGCCTCTAAACGCGTTTCACTCGCAATCGAGCTTTATCTTTGATAAGCTCGATTGCGAGTGAAACGCGTTAGGCGCAGGGGTTCTCTTCCTCCTCTCAATTTTTTAACCATGTCTGAATAAGATTTTTTTCGTAGCACATCCCAGCCTTTTTGATTTTTTCCTGCACCGTATGCACCTGATTCATCTTCCCTCCTGGTATAAGTGATTTCGCAATGTAATTAGCCATTTGGGTTGCCCCTTGATGTAGCTTGTACTATGGGGTCTGGCACTCCAGGGGCTGCATGATGTAGATCACATACAGATGTGTCCAGACTTGCTGTTTTTCGTCGCCTGTGAACATTTCGGCCACCGGCCGCAGGCAGGACCTAACCCTGGCTGGCCCAGGAAAGCGGACCCTGTGATGCTAGCCTCTGCGTAGGGGTTGGCAGGATGGGATGACGGTAAGGAGGGGAGAGAGCAGACGGACGGAAAGGGCAAGAAAAAGGAGGGTAAAGGGGGGGGGGGCAGAGGAGGTAGAGTAGAGACAAGAGAAAAAAGAAAGGATTGACAGAAGTGGAGAGGAGAAGGGGAGAGGAGGGGATGAATTGGGAGAAGATGGAGAGATAAAAAAGGTGGAACGTTGGTGGATCGTGACCAGGAAAAGAGAAAAGAACAGCGGAGAGGGGTAGGGGGGAAACGGAGAGAGGGAAAAGGGAAGAGAAAGGGAAGGAGCGGGGAAAAGGAGAGGGGGGTAGAAAAATAAGGATAGTAAAGGGGGGGGAAGGGGGCGAGAGGAAAAGAGGGGAGGGGGGGAAGAAAGAGTTAGGAAAGAAAGGGGGAAGAGGGGGGAGAAAGACGAAAAAGGATGGGGGAGGAAGGGTGGGAAATAGAGGAAGAATCAGAAAGGAGAGGAAATAAACGGAAAAAAAGGGACGGAGGGAGAGGAGAAAAGGAGGGAGTAAGGGTGGAGGAGAAAAAAAAAGGAGGAGATAAAAAGAAGGGAAGAAAAAGAGGGAGAGCGAGAACGGAGTGAGGGAAGGAGAAGGGAGAGATGGGAGATGTGGGGAATAAGAGGAAAGGAAATGGGTAAAGAGGGAAGAGAAGGTAAAAAAAGAAAATAGGGGGGGGGAAAAGGAAAGGGGAGGAAGAAAAAAAGAGGAAAGGGGAAGGGAGGATAGGAGAAAAAGAAAAGAAAGGAGAAAGGGGGGGGGGAGGGGGGGGAGGGGAGGGAATGGGGGGGGAAAGAAGGGGAGGAGGGAAGAAAAGAGGAGGGGGAGAGAAAGAAGGGGGGAAAAGAAAGAAAGACGAAGATAGAGGAGGAAAGAAGAGAAAAGAAAGAGAGAAAAAGGAGAGAAAAGAAAAAAATAAGGGGAACGGGAAGAGAAAAAAAAGAAGGTGAAAAAGGGGGGGAAAAAAAAAAAAAAAGAAAAGAAGAGAAAGAAAAAAGGTGGAAAAAAAAAAAAAAAAGAAGAAAAGTCCCGTGGTCCAAAAAAATATGCGTCGGAGTGTGGGGAACCAAAAGAAAAAACCGCCACGTTAATCCTATTTGCTCGTTTCACGGTTATATCGCGTTCACACTCCCCATAGCCTTCTGTGGAATGGAAAGAGAGGGAACTCGTTCTGTCAAATTGGTGACTCAGGAGGAGCGGGTCACATGATATGAAAATGAAACCGCAGGGCTGTGATACTCCTGGTGCTGCCTCTTCTGAACCCAAAGGGTATACACTGCCAAAAACAATAATATGTAAAAAAAAAAAATTAACAAGACGTATGCTTATTTATTTTTGCCACTTTTAGTTTCTTTATGAACTGCAAAAAGTGTGCAAACCTTTCAGGCACTGAGGGTTAGAATTTAATATTTAATCTTTATTGAAGGGTTTATGGCTACTTGATTTACTAATGAAATAGCACCATTTGAAAAGTTAACTACTAATTCAACAAGGCTACCCTCTTTTGGTATTGCATATATTAATGACACACTAAGTCAGTGTTAACCCCTTAAATACGTCCCTGCCATTAGTACCTTTGATCCTAGATTAGCATGTTTTAGTACATTTGAGCTGACTCTTTTTAGTGGTCAGTGTTTTCCGGCTATCGAAATAAAGAATTTGACAGCAGATAAGAACCACTTGATCCACCTACCAGTTTTGCCCATTTCCTATCTGCTGGAAACACCTCAGACCCTATTGGCTCCTTGACCTTTGATTCATTTTATGGCATCCTTCTGTCGTATCCAAGCATTTAGCATTCTTACAGTATTAGCCTCTAACCACCTCTTTGGTTCCATAATCCACCACCCCCTTGAGCTTACTTCCTATCCTCGCATTTCACGCTTGCTTGCACCCCCAGCTTCAATCAAGCAACACCAGTTTATCCTGTTGGTCTAGCGCTTCTCTTTGGCTGAATTTGCTTCCCTCCTATGCTGGTTAAAACCCCTTTATGGAGATTTTTGCAAGTTTTGTTATTCATAATCTCCAATCTCCCCTCTTTTCTCTTTTTTTTCAAAAAACCTAATGTTAAGTTTGTATTAGGTCATTTAGTCTTTCCTGATGGCTTACGCTATAGATCATAACAACCATTTAGTATCCCTCTTTTCAAACCTCTCCAATTTACAGTATCGTACTTCTGGAGATAGCTTATCCAAAACTGAACAGAGCAACTGTACGTGATGCCTTAACCAATGGATCTATAAAGTGAACGACTACCTCTCTCTTTCTCTTCTTCTAGATCGCAGTCCCCCTATACCAACTGCTGACTTTCCCAATGGCTTTTGGTGACATTACTTGCCTCTGTTAAGTCAGATGAATTACTGTCTTTCCCAGTCTCTTTCCTCTTATAGAAGTTGACATATATGCCATTAATCCTGTAATCCAATAACCAAATATATATTGCAGAAATAGAAACAATATCCATGAATGGGTAATGCAAAATTCATCCACATGCACAAAGAAAGTCTCAAATGATGTATATAATTTCATCAACTACTCCTTAATCAAGAATCTTTAATACAATGTATCAGTAGCAAGACTTGCTGTCACCAGCGCCGCAGGACGAACATGCACAGGTCTCAGTTCATGGGGACAGGGGTCTGCTGCAATGTGCTGCGGGGGGTCCATGCTCCTCAAGGGGACCCACCACAGCATTAATCCTTCAGTGCCACGCAACCCATTAACAACCACGTCAACAACCGAAGCAACCGAAGGCATTAAGCCTTGCTTACTCTGAACTAACTTCGTGTTTGGTCCCATCCATTGCTAGGGAACTGAAACATGTGAAGTTGGTATAGAACCAACCGTATTTGACTCGAATGCTGTATAACAGATTTATATAATTAGATTTTTTGTTGTGTTAGTACGTTGTTTTTTTATATTTATTTAATTACATTTGGTGGTATTTAATTGCCTTTATCCATTTACCTTCTATGCATAAACATATTCATATCATGGGGGAATACTTAACAGCCCTAGATTACTCATGCAAATCAATGGCTTATTTTTTAATTACCCATCTTTATTCAAAGCAAATAGTAATCCAAGATTACATTTAAACGAAACATTACAGATCTTCAGGGGCCCTACAGATTAGGCAGGTTATCGTTGATAAAAAGTCTATCAAACATTAAAAGATCTTAGTCCAATACCAAGATGTAGATAATATCTTAACTCTGTTTAATATCTACATTGGAGGGTCTGAAGGATTCTGTAGCTCAGTGGTATATCAACTGCTTTTGAGCTATGAACCTAGTTCAAATCCTAGTACAATTTCTTTGTGTGATTGGGCAAGTCACTTTAACTGGACCTCGCCCACTAAAATAAGATTGTAAACCTCTGCTGGTAGTGCTCATTTGCCTGCAAAATTCTATGTCCGCATTAACAATCTCTGTCAGTTAACCTTTTTGATTTCTTTCTTCGTACTGCAGGTCCCTGCCCTTGTATTCTTTATGAGATGTGCTGCCTTTAGAACATGCATTCCACAGACCACGTGAATACAATTATCTTGTCGGTATTGTTATAAATTGTGGAAGGTGCAACGCCATCTTTGCCAGACCGTTATTCACAGCGACCTTAATATTGCTAATGAACAGGTATTTTTGTGACTGTGACTTCCCAGTCCTGTATGATTTTCTTTGTGCCAAAAGATCCCACATACAGCTAAGACTACTTGGCATATTTCAGGAGCGGAACAAAGACCCTTTACTTCGTCGGGAGCTGGGGAAATTCTTCAATTCCATATAGCGGTGAACAACTACAGTACAGTGATACAATTAAACATGTTTTGTTTTTTGTTTTAAGAACTTTTTTGTTTTGGCGAATAAAACCCCCACTCCATTTGCATATTATCAAATCCCTGACTGCAGCTGAACATTCTATGCTATGAGATAATGCGTTGCAGTGCAGGTTTTGTGTCTCAAGGGTATTTTTATTGCTGCTCAGTGGGGACTTTTGTCACTTTTTTTACTCCACCATAACTTTACTTTGTGTATCATATTGATGAAAACATGCAACTGGGGTTTATGCTGGTGGTAAAACGCTTCAAATATAAGTTTCATAGTTCATAATTTAAGAACATTTTCGTTCTGGTCATGGAGAACACGATACCCATCTTGGCAATGCGTGTTATATTCACCTGGCAATGAATAGATTCAATCTTTTTTTTTTCTTGGCACTTGTTCTACAATGCCCTTATAAACACTCGATGCCTTCTCAATAGGCTGTAGGGTCCTGAGCAGGTTAAATAATTTGCTGTAGAAATCAATAGAACATTGTCTGAACATGAGAACATTGGCAACATTTCAAAGCATTTGACCATTAATTGATTAAATTGGTGTACGTTGCTGAGCCCATATTTTTCATTTAATATTAAATTGGTTTGGTTTTTTGGATTAATTAACTGAATAAATTAATACAAATGAGCTTGGGTTTGCTCCTTAATTTGCAAAATTTGTGATAACTAACCAACACTGGGGAGATTTATATTAGTTTACTCTGGTGCTACCGTAGAAGCTTGTTCAATGTGCAATAAAATGATTCCATTTTTCCCAGCAATTCTTGACAATAACACTCATGTAATTTTTTCCCCTTAGAAACTATGAATTTTCAATGCCTCTGTTGTTCATGAAAAAAAATAAAATTGCATATGTACCACATAACTATGAAAAATATGTACATTAGTTACAGTACATATAATTTATAGATGGGTCCCTATAAGGGCCAGCTTGATGCCGGTTTCCTTCGGTGCCACTGCACTAGCTATCGCCCATGTACAGAGGGGCCCCACCGCTCTCCCCACCACATTTATCTGTTGTGCGGAGGAGAGTGCCGGCCTCTGTTAACTTCTCTAACCTTCTCTCCGGGACAGCATTTTCCTTCTGCAATCTTGTGACGGTGCGGCGCCATACAGTGGCGACTTCCACATGACGCTGTGAACGTTGCAAGAGAGAAGCTTGCTTCTGGAGAAAGTAAGAGGCCCTGCCAAAACCCCCTCTTCAATCGTCCCCGCAAAGCTCACAAGCCGCCTGTCCCCCTATTGGATATTGTATTAAAGAAGCAATCCAACGGCCTGTTTTTTCTTTTTTCATTTTGTTTATAACATTAACCCCATTATTTTTCATCTCCGGGACGCTTACTTCCCAAGATACAACCTCCAAAGGTGGTGAACGGATATCTCCTCAAGTTTGCAAGCTCCCGCATCACATGGCCAATGGAAGCCCGCACCGCTTAATGTCACGGCTTTCATTGGCCACAAGGAACGCGGAACTTGAAACTCCTCTAATACATCGACCCAGCGTAGCTATCCGTTGCTCCAACCAGCACCTCTACTTATGTAAGGTATCCGGGGAACCGATTGGGCACCGGAGCTTGAAGTTACGCGTTCATCTCCGACACCCCCAGCCTCAAATCATGGACAACAATAAACAAAATGGATTGGAGGGGGTGGGGGTACGGCCGCTTTGACCTGCCGCTTTAATAAGACATTTAGAGACAGATCCTAGCAGATAGAGGCATAGGGAGTTGTCATGTGGGAAATCAGGCATAATGCCAGAAACAGAAG